>SNQJ01S0240589.1:0-13475 GCA_010110895.2 Picea sitchensis
CCCTCCTATTCTAGGGGGAGTTCCTAGTCTTGCCAACTCATCAGCTTCACCTTCTCACACCCCTGTGAGTGCCACTATCTTGGGATGAACGTTTCTTGGTTCCACCTTACTTAGGTCCAAATCCCAAGGTCCACCTTCCACTTGCTCTCCTTTACACTAAAATGGGGGACCAAATTCTTCTAAATGGAAAAGTACAAACCCACCTAGTCCCCTCCAAGGGTCAGGTACTCAAAACACTCACATTATGGCCAGAATTAATCCTCCACCACCACCCGATATGCCATATTTGGCTTCCCTCAACATACCGGATCTAACTAAACTCACCAATGATCCCATATTGCATAACCCCACATGGTCTACAATGCCTATAAAACTCCTTTCAGACATCCACAAGTTTGAAGGAAAAGCAGGAGATGATCCTACCAACCATATCATGACCTTTCACCTATGGTGTTCTTCAAATAACATCATGGACGATTCCATGATTGAGCTTATTTCAATGAACACTCACTGGCCCATCAGCCAAATGGTATGTAGAAGAAAAATTTGGGTCCCATGTGACTTTTGAATCCTTGGACAAAGCATTTTTTACCTTTTGTCAATTACTCATTCGTCATGACAATGGCCTTGAAATACTCTCAGACTTCAAACAAACCGCCTCCACACATATGTCCAACCACATCCATGAATGGCATCGGTGACGTAACCTCTGCAAAGTTAATTTTATCCCCCAAAAATGTCTCAATTGGTTCCTCAAATCACTTGTTTCCCTCCTTGCCAAATATGTGGCCACCACCTTCCCCCAGACTGAAGAAGAAGCCATTAGCAAAACCCAACAGTTTGAACTCATTTACGCCTAGTCTAGATACCTATACATGGTACTCCCAGATGCCCCTAGGCCCATGCCATTTGGCCAAGACAAACCTGGGATGTCTCACTTAGCAGACATATTGATTGGTAACACTACACACCACAACCCACAGCCTCAACAATCGCCCATGTATGGCACACCTCAATATCTTCCGGCATATGGAGGAATCCCTTATTATCCTCCTCCCCCTTATCAACAACCATAGACTATTTCCCTACCTCCACCCATAAGTGGACCCCCGCTGGCACCCCTAATCTTCCCACCTATCCAACCAAGTGTTGGTACTCCCTCTACCTCAGCCCATACCCTAAGCACTAGTGAAATCACCACACCTTCCTATGTACCTTATGGATCATCGCCACAACATAATGTATACTTTCCATTTTTTGGCCCCCCATAGCCTATGGATCCACCACAAGGACCACCACACGCTAGGGTTAATTTTTTTCAACTTTCTCCCATTCAACAATATCAAAATTTTGAACAACCGAACATGGAAAATCCATCCCATCAATCGAACAATGCTAGAAAGAAAGGAAAAAATCGAAACAATAATAATCTTGGACCAGGAGGAAACCAGAACTAGCCCCAGCAGAACTAGTTTCTCGGGGGAAACCAAAACCAGGGGAATTAAAACCCCCCAAGGGGAAAGAAAAACAAATGCCAGGGAAGGAACAAAAACAATATTAGGACCACCTTCCCTTGTTTCCTTTGCGGTGAGTTTGGTCACTATACTCACCATTACCCCCAAAATGCTAACTTTAAACGGATGAAAGACTCTGTGAATGGACCACGTCCCTCAGCACTGCCTGACCTCCATAGGCCCCACAACCATATGTGCAACAACCACCCCCAGTTATGCTACAAAACCCCATCCCACACCAAGGGGTGATAAATACCCAACCAGACATGCATCCTACCCCACCATAGTTGGGACTATATCCCAATATGGGAACCTCTACCAATCACACTATCCTCCTTACCAGTGAGGAAGAAGTCCTTATGCAAAATCACAGTCATCAGTATAGCACACCTCCTGACTCTGCTCCCACCACCTCAGAAGAAATTCCAATCACAACTAGACCCCCTTTCATGATTACTCACCCTAATACTGAAACCCCCCTTCATATTCCTCGCATCCCATTACATAGGAATGTCCACAATCCTCAGGCTAGGGCAGTTCATAATTACAGTTTGGTCGATGACTTGGCACAATATTCAGCTACCATGTCAGTCTTAGAAGTCCTTCAAACTTGTATCACCTAGTGGAAGTCCTTACTTTACGCCCTAGGAGCATTCGACCCTGCTGATACCTGACTCATCACATTTGATCTCAACAGTGGAGAACCTTGCCTCCCTGCTCTTATTGCTTTTCAAATCCTTGTAAAAATTCAGAACATTACAGTTCATCGGTGCATCATTAATGAAGGCACATCCACCTATATTATGGCCAAATCCATATGGTAGAAACTTGGTTCCCCCAACCTCATACCATCTGCCATTACCTTAAGAGATTACGATGGCAGACCCTCATCCCCCGAAGGACTCTTCCAAAATGTCCCCATCGAGCTCAAGGGAAAAACCATTATGATTAACATTGAGGTTATTAATGCCCTGCTTGACTACAATATCTTGTTTGATCATAGCTACATGTATGCTATGAAGGTCGTCACCTCTTATGTGTTCCAAACCATGATGTTCCCCCATAACGAAAAGATCATTACCATCGATCAAGTATCACATTACGAGCCTAACCCTTCATCCAACATCGATAACATCCTCCCTATCAACCACATACTCCTTCTCCACCTTTTTCTAGCATTCCTAACAGACTCCCAAGTTATTTCATCATGGTTCTATTCTTGATTGCACCTCTGCAGTATCATTAACCCCCCATTTTCATCCACAATCAGTTTGTCCATCTGCAAATTCCCCTTCATTCATTTACCTCATACAGAGACCCACCCATGGGGCCCCTCACCCTCCACCAGTTCCCTACATAACTTGCGCCCTCCTAGGCCAAGCCATCTTGCATTGGGGCACCTATTTATATATTTGTACACTCATCCCCAATTATTTATTTGTTTGGCACTTGTACAAAGCCTTTGTTTTCAACATTTACGTAGCTTTTTGTCGTCACCTTTGACGACCTTCTTCCTTTCCGGAAAATGGAACCCATGTCACTCTTGGTTGGGGCATCCATAATATTCTACTCCTATTGACATAGTCCACAAACCTCAAGTATCCCACATGCCACCTACCTCTTCTCTCTAAGTTTCTTCACTTTGTCTCACCTCTGGCACAACTTATCCCACATATAGTCGTCCCCTTGACACTCGACCCAATTGTAGGGTTGCTGCCACTTAACATATATCCCCAACCAAGGGCAGTCTTGAGTCTCCAAGCATCTTGATTTTGTCCACAGTTCCTGATCTCATCCAATGACTTTCTTGAAGCCCTTTGCTTCTTGGAGTCGCGTCTCACGTTTTGTCGACATCAACACATTTTCCAAAAGGGTGACCATATCTTGACTCTCATTCCCTTTACAATAAGGAGTCTAGGATGGCACAGGGAGAACCATCATTGCTCTTTGCTGTCATTGACCCCCGTACCATTCAAATTCAACACTCTCTCATGTTACAATGGGTCTTACTTTGCGACTATGGCAATTGTTTTTATATTTTTTGAAGACCTCTGAAATTTGTTGGGCCATCAATGTCTGCCAAATCCTTGATACTTCCTCCAAGTGTCATTGTTTACTTTTCAAAGTATTGTTCCTCATCAAAAAATTCCTCTACTCTTACCAACATTCCCCTGAGGGCGTTGTACTCATCTTCACCAACATACCACTTCAGTTACTATCCTACACATGTTTTGGGTTACACGACACGAGCATGGGGCATGTCATCCTCGTTTGTACACATTTTATTTATTTTTTTATTTTTTTCACACCTTTAGAAAGGTCAGATCCTACAGGTTCCCTTCTCCCTCTAATGGGTCACTCTTGATACTCTCGATATCACTCTTTCTTACAACAACACTCTCAGTAGAAGAAACATTGATGAATTTTGGTTATACGTATGCTCCTAACCTCATCCATCAGGGGGCATCTGTTATCATTGAAATCTTGTCCGCACATGGTTATAGGAATCCAGCATCTCCAAATAGCTATTAGTTCACCCATGGACCAAAATTACCAAAAATGCATCTCTAAAAGGTCCAAAACTATACAATTGCTTATAAAATTAGAATGTGCTATGATTATACAGAGCGTGTGCTCACATGTGGCATCAATAAACGCAGGAAAATGGCACATGTGAACGATGCGTGACTGTGGACGCTAAAATCCGCACACATTTGAGAACGACGCATTTATGATATTGGTCGGCCTCCCACCCACTTCTGGTTCAGCTTCCAAGTCTATTTGACATCCAAATCTCAGCTGAATCCAGCTGGGTAGCTGGTAAAATACCTAAGGGTACCTTAAAGGGCCTCTTGTTTACACTCAAAGCTAGTTGAATAATGCCTCAAAGTTATGCTATAAAAAGAGGCCATGGGTGCACTACATTTTCAAGGAATTCATTTGTAAGGCTATGTTGCTACTATTCTCTTGGGGAATACTCTTTTCTCATCAAGATCATACTAGCACCATTCCATTGGAGCTATTCACATCACCCTTTGATTGAATTAGCTTGGGATTCTTTCACCATTTCTTTCAAGTTTTCAAGTTGTAAGAAGAGCTCAATCTTGGGGGTCCAAGAGCCCTCCCTTGGAGGAATAAGGGACCCAAAGTCCCCCTTTCTCTTTGGTTCTTTATTTTCACTAATACAATCCTTTCCATTGGTGACATGAGTCTTGTTTGTTTCTAGCTCTTATGTCCTTATGCACTTTAGTTTAATTGTTTTTATCATTCCTATTTTAATTCTTGGCTTAGTCTTTTATGCTTTATTCTTCTAACCCTTTACTTTACTGTTGTCTTGCTTAACTAACCCAACTAAGATTGTAAGAACCTCTATTTTTATCATTTAGGTGACAACAGAGGCACAACACTAAGTAATAAGAGAGCTAAGATCGAAAAGTTGCAGAAGGTTCCAGAGGGAACCTCGTCGAAGGAAAATTTGCAAAATTGGAGCTTCGTCAGGATATCAGAACAACGACACATGGTACTTTGCCATGACAAAATAATATAGCCATTGGGGAAATTATAATCATTATAACAACACGCCGAACGGGTAGAAAGACTTTATGGACAGACATCTTGCCATATGACCATTGGGACTGTTCCATAACGGACATAATAGAGTTAATGAAGGCTTCATACCCATTGCAAGCGACCCGTTACCGAGTTACCTATTTATCCCATCATTCCATGCACCGAGAAATTTTTTTCCAATCTTGAATTTGAGCTTGTAGACTTGTTGATTTTACACAATGGTCATTGCACTATTTCCTTCTATCCTATTTCAGTATCTAAGTTACCCTCCAAACCCGATATTGTTAACCCCAAGTGTGTATGTCGGACGAGTTGAGAGCTGCCCAGAAAGTTGTTGAAGAAGTTTTGATTGACCTCATGAATTAAAGAGTCATGTCGATGTCTATAGGTGTACAAGCATCATCGATGAGAGGACTGCCAACCTCTCCATCTACTTCTCATGCAACCAGACCATCTCGACCATCAGATGAAAAACGAACCAAGAACAGGGATTATCTAGCGAATTCCAAATTGATCCTGAGTATATTACCCACCTATATTCCACCTATGAGTGGCATAGTAAATCGAGACAATGTTCCCAAATATTTTGAATACACATTGGTTACGGCGTACCTCCTGAAGGGGATACGTGTAGTTCGAGTAGACCAAGAAAAGATTGCAGCGTTAGAGTTTAGTGACTTCAACCTTGGAGATCACAAAGTCTACAACATGCTCACCCCACATAAGTACCTGACCAGAACTAAGGGTAAGAATTCAAAGATAATCCCCCAATCATGGACTATGAACCTCACACAGTCCACCCTGCTGAACATCATGAAGATTCCTCACTTTGGACGACACCAGGAGGTGAATGCATGTGTCAAGATACTATTGTCTTTTTACCATGGCGGTTATTTCTGTCTAAACCACCATATAACAGTTGATCCGACATTGATCAATTGGATCACAGGCTTGAGTATACAAGGACCTGATCCACAACATTTTTACCTCAAAAAATCCATGGATCACGCTCTAGCACAGAGGATCAAGGACACTTATGGCGATGTCAAGAAGGGAACATGAGGCTACAAGATAGATTCTATCCAGAGTGGCACAGTGCACCTTGCCTATCAATTGATTACAGGGAAGTTAGTACGAAAGAACCGACCTAACCAAGTCACTGGTTTTGTAGTCAACCTCGTAGGGAAGTGCACAGAAGGCCTTCAAATGAACTGGGTGAAGTACCTGGTAAACCAGTTGGAACTCGACTGAAGAGAAGCACAAGATCAAGGATATGAATTTCATTTCAGCTGGCTCTTGATCCTTATAGATTTTATTTCTTGGGAGATGCCGGAAGGTATGACCTTCTCGGACATCGAGCCTTTTGAACCACTGGCTGCGAAGTTCAGTACACTGTGGTACTCAAGTGACATGAATAAATAGTGGCAGTCAAATTTTGTTTTCCATACCTACTACAATAAACTAAAGATAGCCATACAATCTGAGCATCGCATGAATCTGAACACTCTACACCAGTTCCATCCTTTGATGAATTTTAGCGTGGATCAACATTTTATTTACATAATAGCATGCGTCGATGAACACAAGAAATAGATTCAATCCTACTACAAGTTGACAGAGGAGGACTTGGAGGAGATCACAAAGGAATGGTCGGCGAACCTCTTTATTCTAGCAGATCCTGTGGAGATATCCGACATTGACAGCCCAAAAACTGTGCAGGATATGCCTGGACCTAGCAGAACAAAGAATATCGAAGAGGTCCAAGAGATAGACAACACATTTGTAAATACTACTTTCATATCACTAGAGAAAGGAGGTGATGGCAAAGAGTTGAATGAAAAAGAAGTTGAACAGAAGAAAGGAGACGAGGTTGACCCTCTGAAGAAGAGGAAAGGTTCGCCTCTGAAACCTTCCTCCCAGAATAAATTGAAGGCCACCATGACCAAGATGCAGACTGTCCTCACCTCCGATGACTTAGAATTCCTCATAGTAGCCCTGCAAGATGCTTCGCTGGAAATAACAGAGAAACAAGAAGCAAAGAAAGAAGAGATGTATGATCGAATTAAGACTAAACTCTGAGGGGTACAATAGGCCCTATAGTCTAGTCATGTAGTCTCCACTACGTTGGGAGAGACATAATTGGGAGATGAGCCAACTCAAATCCACCGCCTAGCCGATATAGTCTAAGCTCACCTTCAACGAGCACAGGAAGAAAAAGTGCAATTCACCAAGGCTTTGAAATAAGTACAAGGAATACTCATCGAGCAATGCAGTGTTGCAGAATAGGAAAATCTTGCTCTTCAAGTGAAGTTTGATGAAGAAAAATCACATCTACAACAAGAAAAGGAACAGTTTCTCGCAGAGAAATCGAAGTAAAAGAAGCAGTCAACAGAGAATTTTTCTCTATGACAGTCATAGAAATCAAGGCAGAAGACCGAGTTACACAACAGGTGAACCAGCTTGTAGAAGCCATCCAACAAATATAACAACGCATATCATATTTGGAGGTATGCACTGTACCTAAGACCCCACAAGATGTAAGAGAACAAAGAAAAGCAATCACCCAGAGCGTAGTTGAAAGGATAAAGGATCTTACCCTGGAATGCGAGCAAATTACCGATCACAGTGCCTAGACCTATGAAAAACTCATGGAGAAACCAAAATTAAAGGCACTGGAGTCGCAACTCCAAGAGGTGAAGTATCAAGCTGAAAAGATACAAGCGCAACTGAAGTCCCTGT
The DNA here is from genome assembly GCA_010110895.2 of Picea sitchensis. Taxonomy (NCBI): domain Eukaryota; kingdom Viridiplantae; phylum Streptophyta; class Pinopsida; order Pinales; family Pinaceae; genus Picea; species Picea sitchensis. Next base: position 7,824 of record SNQJ01S0240589.1, read on the forward strand.
CAACTATGGAAATAATGAAGTGCTCCCAAGAGAAACACACTGCACAAAAACAAATCCATACTATGTAGAGTAGAGTTATGGAACTAACTCAGAGGCTCCAACTTGTACAAGACAGGGCATATCAAGTGTTTACAGAGGTAGAAGGCCAAGGAGTAGAGATAGATCAGGTTGTCACTACAACTGAACATCATCTAGAAGGACCTATCAACGATGCAATCATCCAAGAGTTTGCTGAACAGGAGGTCATAGCACAACGGCAAGTCAAAGTAGCTCGAGCAAATCTTGAGGCATTCAAAGAAGAAATAGTCATACCAGAGTGACTCAAGATGAGTCACAAGTGAGTGTTGGGGGCCTGATGGCCCTTAAACAAGTTTTGGGGAGATCCTTGGTAAAGTTGACCTATTTTGGGACTTCGACAGCCTGTCAAAGACAGAGTACAAGATGAAGTAGAGATCATGGGATCTCGACCCCTTTTTGGTTCCTTTTTGGGATTTGGGAATATGTAATGGGAATGGGATGTCAGCCCATGGGTTTACCCATGTTTAGGCCTATTTTGTANACAGCCTGTCAAAGACAGAGTACAAGATGAAGTAGAGATCATGGGATCTCGACCCCTTTTTGGTTCCTTTTTGGGATTTGGGAATATGTAATGGGAATGGGATGTCAGCCCATGGGTTTACCCATGTTTAGGCCTATTTTGTAAAGTATAAATAGATGTCTAGGAAATGTAAGGGAAAGGGGGGCATATATGTGATGTAAGGTCGATAAGCTAAGTGCTAAGTGAACGTATGATTTGTGGATGCTCTGTGCATATTGTGAGAAACTATAGAGCTAAGTGCAAGTGGTTGTAACAGACTGTGAAAGGCTTTGTGCTAGACCTAGCTTGAGGAAGGAGGATCTGACGAGGTGCACGCAGATCTACTGTCCTATGCGGAGTAGGATTTTTGTGGCTCTGTGCATGTAGATGACTGATTGAATATAATAAAGAAGAAGAGTTGGTGGACGTAGCCCTAGGGTGGGGGTGAACCATGTAAATACTGTGTTATTCTACTTTATGCAATGTTCTGATTTATTCATGTGTTATTTGCTAAGTGTTTGATATATAGATAGATCTATTTATGCTTTGTGCTTATGATGAATCTGGATGTTAGATCTAATATACGTGAATGTTCTTAGTGCTTGAATCTTCCATATCTGATCCCTTTCTTTATGCTAAGTTCTTAGATACATTAGATCAGGGTGAATGTTGTGATGCTCTGTTTTCTCTACGGAGTAGATATTGGTTAAAAAATGATGAACTAATGGTTCTAAGTGCTCTATTAAGTGTTATAATCACATATAAGTGTCCCAACTAAGGTTGCAGACACCCAAGTCTTGCAACCACCCCTACCTCTACCTTGGGTGAGACTTCATCTGCTTCACAGGTGTTGCCGAAAGGGCCGGTAGTTAGGGTTTTGTTGGTGTTTTGTTGTCACGTTGAACCCTAGGTATGCCCCTGTGCTAACAATTACAATCCATTTTCTGTTATAGTGGGGACAATTAAATAGTTAGAACCTCTATAGGGAAAATCTGAAAGATGAGAGAGTGATTTTCTGCATAATAGTGTTCTATTTTAACTTGTCCTCAAGCCTTATTACAAAATGGTTAGAGTATATAAGATATGGGTTTGGACTTTAGGGAAACAACCCAAACATTTAAAAATATAAAATTCATTATAAATAGGCATTAAAGAAATAACTTTGGAATTAAACATGACATTTCCTACTTGAATTCAAAGTACAAAACCATTTAGATTTCATTTGGGCATAAATAAACAATTATGATAAACATGTGTTGAATTTCTACAAATTTGGGAAGAATCCCCATAATTGTGGTGGGTTGTAATTTTGGGTAGAAATATAAAATTTACTGTGGAGGAAATTCTTTTCTTTAAGACCAATTTCCTAAAATTTTGGGTAAGAAAAGTAAATCATAGTAAAAGGACCAAATATGCTCCTTTACCCAAGAGGAGAGGAAAATTAGAAGTATGAATTTAATTCCAATATGGAGAAATTTCCTTGAATTAGGATTTCATTAAATTGTTTTATAAAGACTGGGAAATTATATTTCTTTTCCCTTGTTTTTTTTCCTGTAAGAGAAAATAATCCCATTTAAATTTTCCAAGTAATAAAAATATGCAAGACTATGGAAATATATATGTGTATATATCATCATCATTATTATTATTTTGGAAAAATGGAGGTTAATGTTCCTCAAGAATAAAAAGGCCTGAAACCAAAATAAAATGTAATTTAATACTATTCTAATGTCAAAGCATACCAAGTAATGACCTATGATTAAATGTGGTAATCATCTCATGGCCTTCAAGACTTCGGGACTTTAAGGGTTCGAGACTTCAGGTCTTCGATATGTTTGGAGTATTTTAACACATGAGATAAAATGACCAAAGGCCTGAACATACCTTTTCCTTTCATGTGGTTGCATAAATATTTAAATCTTAATTAGGTTATATTATGTTCAATGTAATTGAATTAAGGTAATCGAATATGATAAACATTTAATGAGACTTATTATATTATAATCTAATATAATACCATGACATAATACAGTGGGACCCCTTTAGAAATTTGGGAGGTTTGAGAATAGAGAGTGTGTTGAAGAGTCGAAGGAGTTGACCCGAATATCTTTGCCTCATTCCAATATTAAATATAATATTGGGGGATTTAACAAACCTGGGTGCAATTTCCAAGAAGGTGTAATTATAGCATTGAGAAAAGGATTATTAGAGGATGGAAAGCTTATTATGGGTTTGAAAACAATTGTAGATCAACTGATCTTTAGAGTTGGGATAAGAAGAAACTCCTCTTTGGGACTCTTGTTACACCTGTTATTCTTTATGGATGTGAAGTTTGGGGTTGTAGTATCTCTCGTGAATCCTAGAGAAAAATAGAGAAAATAGAAAATAATTTTATAACCTGTAATATCAAAATCAAAGGAAATACACCCTATCCCATCCTCCTCTTAGAAAAAAGCCTATCCCCCATTGAGAGCATGGCTATGACTAGATACCTAATGTATAAGAACAAGTTAAACAACATGGAAGACACGAGGCTTCCTAAAATTTCTTCAAAATCAAGTCATAACCACCATCGACTCAAGTGAGGATGGAATAAATATGCCCGGTCTTGGCTAAACTATTGGGGAATCATGGAAGACATGATTTTGCAGAATAAAGATTCTATTAAAAAAAACGTCAAATCAAAATTTTAGGAGAAAATGTGGTGTGATAAAGAGTTAGAGGAAAAAAGAAAATTAAGGCATTATAAAGATGTAATCAACCCTAATCTAGAATATCAAAATTATCTATCTGTTTTGCCAAGTGTAAAGAAAAAAATAAGCATTGCTAAGATAAAGACTATTTCTCATGAGCTCCATAGTGAAATTGGGCGTTGGTCAATTTTTAAAACACCTTGGGATGAAAGAGTGTGTCACCTTTGTGACACTAAGAAGGTTGAAGATGAAACACACTTTCTCTGAGATTGTCTAACCTATACCCATATTAGATCTCATTTTCAAAATATTTGTCACATTACCAACCTTCCTAACATCTTAACTCAACAAAAGTTTGATGATCTTGGAAAGCTTCTCTTAATGATTTTAGAGCAAAGAAACAAAATTCTAAAGAATCACAAGTAATCACTTACCCTCTTAAGGCCCGATAGACCAATTCGGTCTTAGTGGACGTTACTCATCATCATCATCATCAATATAATATAATATATTATAATAAACGTCTATTATAATATTTTCATGTGGGCGAGGCAATGTTTTTTCCTTTTTTGTAAAATATTTTATAAATGCGTAACACGTATAATGTGGGACCCCTTTGGGACTTTGGGATTTCAGGACTTTGAGACTCTGGGACATTTAGGGTGATAGAATGCATGCGATAAAATGACTGAAGGCCTGGACCTACCTTTCCTTGTTCCAAAGTTTGTTTGAATAATAAATGAAATTAATTACATTATATTGTATTTAATGTAAGTTTTTATAATAAACGCTTGATGTGATTAATTATATTACAATGTAATATAATTAATTATATTTTCATCATGTCATAATATAAGTGGTACCCCCTTCAGAACTTCAACGTTCAGAAGTTATGGGGAGTAAATATGCTAAAGTCTGGAGATTTACGTAGTACTTTCCATTAATGACCCTAAGTGCAAGTTAAAATATTTAATTATATTATAATATAATTAATTAAAGTATAATTAGTAATATGAATTGATTATGAGTTAATGTGATGGGGCCTTAATATAATAATTAACACTAATCCATCCCGAAATATTGGATTTCTAAGAAAGAAGGGAAGTAAATCCTTGGTTTAACTGGGCCAGTAATTTAGGCCAAATAAAAATGGAATCTATGGGGTTAATTAATATTAATAAATATTTACTATCCCTAATGGGGATTAAATAAATTATTAATAAAGAGTGGGATTTTAATATGATAATGATTAATTAATTTAATAGGCCTATAAGAGCTAGATAAGTGCCAGCCTCTGGTTGGGCGAGCCCTTGTATGCTATGATGATATGGCGCGTCAGAGAAGACCCAAGTGTCAACGTGGGACTAGACATGAAATAAGTGTGGGACCCTCATCGAGCATAGGCTATGTGTTAAGTGTGAACCAACCTAAACCGTTAGACCCGAAGGTGGACACATCTCTGCCATATATTCATGATGGGGAAAAGTCCTACGGACTTCTAAAATTCGGGAGGTTTTGGGGTCGTATGAAATTGATAGAGTGTCAAAGGCCCGAAGTTGCGAAAGCTCAGTATGGATTTTCTATGTGAGATCATCCTCTGGTGTCCACGTCACTAATAGAAGATGGCGACTTTGATCGTGTTAGTACTATGTCAACTGGTATGAATGAAGTAGAGCAATGTGGCGAGGGGGTGGCCTTTGGCCAATGACGCCTCAAAATTTTTAGAAATCCATAACTATCAATCCATAACTCAGATTTGGACAAAATTATAGTCGTTGGAAGACTCTCAACAAACATAAGGTGATCTTGAATTACTGAGAGGGGGGCTGAATCAGTAATAGAGAAATTTAATTCCTTTTAACCATATAATCCAAGTGTTATATCAATGAATCATTATCATCCAATAACTGCAGATTAAATCAGCAATGAACAAATGAACAATCATACACATACACAGTACACCAGTGTTTTACGTGGAAACCCAAATTGGGAGAAAACTACAGAATGATTTTTCTTATATGTCTTGAAGTATTACATTCATTGGAAGCACCAACTTCCTTTATTTTCCAGCTGCAACTAGAAGGAGGCTCCAACCCCCTAGTTTCTCAGGCTACAACCTGAGGGAAGCGCCAACTCCCCAATTCTCTAGCTACAACTAGAAGGAGGCTACAACCCCCTATGTTCTCCAACTACAACCACCTGTCCTTGCCCCGTCCTACCACCATGAAGTATAAGTAGAATGATGGAACCATTGTCACACTATCACTGTGAGATATATCATTGTAAACCTGTACCAATAAATTTGAACCATGCATCAACCTGTACCTCAACTTGTAATCAACATGTACTATAAACAAGTGCATCAACCATGCACTAACCTGT
>SNQJ01S0240592.1:0-13531 GCA_010110895.2 Picea sitchensis
TCATAAATTCACTTTTAATACTAAAATGAATAAAGTGGAAAATAATAATGTGAAACCCAAATGTATTTATGAAAATGATATGACGAAGGTTTAATTGGGCAATGAAATGTAAGGAATAGTGAAGGGAAAGGTGGATGAAAATATGACATTTCTGAGTCCCAACAAAGAGCTCGAGACTTAACCTTCTAGAAGAGTACAGGAGAGAGGACTCACGAAGTCCCAAAGTTTCGAAATCTCAGGGTTTCGGACCTCGAAAGATTGGCAATAAGAAGCATGAAAATATGCGAAGCCCAAAGTCACGAGGTCATCAAGTCATTAGGACCGCTGGTTTGGATTTTTGGATTCGGAAGGAATGAAGGGAGTCATACTCCAAATTCATGAATCACAAAGTCCCACATCGCGAACTTCAGATGTCCATAAATCGCGAATTCCTGAAGTCACGAGGTCGTGAAGTCGCGAGATTGTGAAGTATCGAAGTCACGAGGTCGCAAAGTCCCGAGGTCGCGAGGTCGCGGAGTCGAGATGGCCCGAAGTCCCGACATTCCGAAGTGTGAACAAGAGACCTGGATTGTTGGATCGTGGAGAGTCACAGGCCATCGATTTGATGTGAGTGAAGTTCGAAGTTCGAGAATGGGTAGAAACGAGGGGAGATACCACCCCGCACCGTGAAATGCGAAGTCTCAAAGTGTAGGCTCTATGAGGTTTCTTTTCTACTCCAGTCTAGCTTTCATCATTACGCCCTGCGTGGCATCGTAGTCTATTTTGTATGTTTCTCTCTTTTCTTTGTATGGCGGTGGTGGTTTCCTAGAAGGGCACGACTGCCATGCATATCTAGGAACTACATATAGTTGTAACTTCTTTGGAAGGCTTCAATACAATTTCTAAATTACAAAAAAAAAAAGAATAACCAGCAAAGCTACACCATGTGAAAAATACATCATATAGAAACCAATTTCAAAAAATGCATCACATAAGTCAATGCAACATCATGTTCTACTCTTAACTAAGTTTTCACATTTAAATCAAAAGAGTGATCATTATTGAATCCATAAGTGTACAAAAGTGATCTATATTGAGAGTGATCGTGCCACTTCAAGGATATTTTATGACATCTAATCATAAAAGACAATACACTATACACGTTAATTAATGCCCTATTTTTCCTACAATTTTTGGTGCTGTAAAAAAATAGTCATATGACTCAAATCATAAGCCTTATTGGTAGTAAAAATGAACCATGAAAAAAGGAAAAAAGACATTGCTCTCAGGGCATCATTGACAACATATTTTATACGCCCTTAATCCGAATAATTAACACAAACTCTCCCTTACTCCGAATAATTGACACCAAATCATATATTTTTTACTAGAGTATCACTAGACCATGTCTCTGAATATGACACTTCCATTTATAGATAACTCACATCCCATGTACCAAAATCATTATTGTGCAAAAAGTATTGTTTAAAAGAAAAGGTTAAACTAATTTTACAATAATACAATAAAAATGTCCAGACTCACAAAGAGCCTATATGCATGACTCATGTCAAGAAGGCCATGTCAGGAAGGCCCTCGTAGATCATACCTTCCATCTAACAACATCCTCCTTAGAATCGTGTAAATATGATCACATCAATTTTAAATGTAGAATACAAATACATTGTGACACTTAATGTATGTTAAGAATCACAGGTTACCTTTTCCTTCTTTCACGACTACAGGAAAAGAACACATGCACTCATACATAATCCAAGTAGAATCCAATAGTGATTTTACAGTAAATTTCATAGGTCGAAGTTGATGCTATTGTATTATTTAAAATTTTGTTTCAACAATGATTTGGGACAAGGAGGAAAGGGTACGAGGTTGGCATTATATGGCTACAAGGGCAGTGAAAACTTTATCATACCCAACATACCCATTTGAATATGTATTTCACACAAGTGCAAATTCTATTAAGTTCAATCTTACACACAGAACAAAAAATCATGAATTTACACTTAGAAAAAGAACATACAAATTTTATACATAGAGCAACGATAGGCTTTGACATAATTAGGACACATTATTCAAACTAGAACAAATATTTTTTAAACTTATCCGTTGATAAATTTGTATACCAACAATCAGATGAGCAAGCTATTTCTACACAATCTTAGGGAATCCACAATGAACACCACCCCCTAGTCGGGCTATGATACCACTAGGGAAAAGAAGGGAGAATATAACTCTGAAATTCAGGTTTAAATCGATGTTTTCTTCTGCATAATTCTTGATGACATAGAAACACTAAGTCACCCATATACTTTCCCCACAAAACATAAGGACCACCTCCTTCTCTATTTTCCAGTACCTCATAAAATACTTCTTCTATTGCTATTTAGTGTGAGCATAGAAGGTCTAGGATGTTATCTCAAGTTTTGATAGAGTTCTACATGGTTCCTTTGCTTTTTCTCGAGGCTACAAGATTCCATTCATGGTTGGTTGGTCTATCATGGGCCTGGATCTATTTTTCCCATTCCTAAACTATTAAAACTATATTTCACACATTTTTATAATATCCTCATTCTCCCCATTTGAATTCTCCTCATGAATGATGGATAGAGAATTCAAGCTCAACTTCTCTTCCCAGTTCCAAGAATGTAGGGGAGAAATTTTGCTAGAATTTAGGAGATGGTGGCTTAGATTGAGGAATTTGTTTTCACCACTTCTCTTAACTCATTTTTTCTTTGAAATTCAATATTGAAGTGTGTGAGGGTTAAAGATAACATAGGATAGATTAGTTTAGGCATAAATCCCCCTTAGACCCCCTCACCTTTCCCTTCTTGTGGTATCATAGCCCCTATAGATTCTCAAGATTAGATGATATTCATATTTATTAATTGAAAAACAAAAAGTCGTAAAATACTCATAGTACCATGGTATATCAGACCCATGTATTTTGTGTAGCAAAGTTATAAAGTAATCATGCAAAGTATTTAAGTATTTTAATTACAAATAATTCTAGGAGTAAAAATTGGGATATTACAATGTTTGATAGAATACCTCAAGGGTATAATTGGGGAAAATTCAAAACTTGGAGGAAAATACCCATTTCTAAATGAAATCTAGAGGAAAGACAATTCCGCAAAATTCATGGTGGCTTCCTTAGTGGATAAAATTGGAAAAAATTATGAAAATTGGTGAAAAAATCCAATTATGGATGTGTAACAAAAAATATGATGTGGACTCGTATAGGTGACGTGGAACCATACAGGTGATATGGAAAAGTAGGATGACATAGAGGTCTTAGCTGGTTCCACATAGATCTAGGATGTGAAATTAGTAGTCACAAGGGAGGATCCATAGTGGTAGGGGTAGCTAGGTTAAAAAAGAAGTTTTGGAGCTCCAAAAGTAGTATGGAAAACCATTTTTGCATTGTTTCAAAATTTTGTGGGGGACACACTTTGTCCCAATATTAATTTTCAAGATGATTTCCCTTGTTATACATCAAGCAGTTCAACACCAAAATGGATATGGATCATCGAATTAGAAATCATTTTCACCATTGGATATTTTGAGATGTAAAGGCCTTCGCACAGGTCTAGCATTTTCCACCCCTAAATAAATCTAGACCATCGGATATTGATGGATATTTGGCGTTGGATATTTTAGGAAGTAAAGGCCCCATTATGGATTGATAAATTTTAGTTATGAAAAAAATATATGTCATTCGATTACATCTAATGAGGGTCATTGGATATTTTGGACTGCATGGACATTGCTAACCTCTTATCAGTTTACTCCCCAAAATGAAATCTCAGCCATTGGATCTCACCCCATCAAATAGGCCAAGTATAATGTGATAAGTGAAGGGTGTAAGGATATATTAGGGTTACCTATCCCATCCATGACCAACACTATGCCAAGTGGTATATAGATACAAAGGGGTGTGGGTGGCTTACAAATGTGATAAAGTGGAAAAGGAAAGGTAGGGGGGTGACATGAAGGAATTACATGGTAGGTGATGAGGAAAGGGAGTTGACATGGAATATGTGGGTAATGACTTGTAGGACCCTACTACAACATTATCAAGGATGCCACATTAACAAAATAAAGTTATGTTTAAAAGAGAAGTCTTGAGACAAAATATTGTTTTGGACATAATAAGAATAGGAAGGCTTAAAACCAAGAGAAATTTTAGGAGTAGGTCGATAGTGAGGAGGGACATAAAAGATCAAATGAGGGTCATTGGAAAATTATTCTCTAGAACTCCAAAAATTACAGATTAATGGTTTTTAAAGAACATGGTGGTGACTGGTAGGATCTTAGCTGAGTATGAAATTTGAATAGTGAGTAACAGGACTAGGAGTGAAGAAACATAATGGAAATTTTGGCCAAATTCCAAAGGGATTGGAGTGGAGATGCAAAAACAAGCCAAAATTGACTATTCCATGAGACTTTATGGGAATTTTTGAGATGTTTAAAGGAGGAAAAGGGACCCCAAATAACCAAAACGGAAAAGTTTTCTTACTCATAATTTGATTTTCTCATTAATATAGACAACTTTTTTGTAGCAAATATTTTCCATTTTTTCTCCATTTGGAAGATAGTAGTTTTTCCTATAAATTTAATTTTTGATTAAAATTCAAAGCCTCGAAAAAGTGCAAAAAGGACAAAGTTAACAATTCCATATTGTTAAAGAAAGTGACAAGAGAATCAGATCACCAATACGAAAGTATATTTGTACTCAAAATCATTAAAATTATCTACATCAGATACATAAATTTTCTTGTTTCTCTCTATATTATTTTCTATAGATGGTATAAGTTTCCCTTTGAGCTTGATTGTACCAGTAAAACAAATGCAAAAAATGGGTGAAATCGATGATTTCTAAGAACTACAACTTTTATCCATGAGCTTCAACTGGGGCATGAGTATAGTTAATGGAAAGATAATTTAGAGGAAAATGTGTATGGGGGCTTAGAATATGGATAAGTGATTCAAGTTTCTTCAAAAAATAAGAAGGAATTGTAGGATTAATTGACAAAACTTTGACAAGGTGCATAATTTTCATAATTTGAAAGAAAATGCTATAGATTTTCAAAAGAGGTGTATCTAGCAATTTAATTTTTATGAACACTTATTCCAAAACTAGTATTATAGACAGGACAAGAAAATCTCATAATTAAAGAGCATCATTAAGGAGGAATATGAGAAGAAGCATTTGGATCTGCTAAGATATGTGGGCTTTATTAAGGAATGAAAGGTGAAGATATAAATGTTATTAAGTGGAATTCCATCCTTTTACAAATAAAAGATCCAATTTGATGAACCTAAGACTTTAGAAGAGACCATTAGAAATGAAACATACCTATATGATCATAACAAAGGTAGAGAAACCTTCCAAAAGTCTTGGAAAGATAAAAAAGAAGAAAAAATTGGATCAGAGGAAGAAGGGATTCAATCCTCCTTTCTTCATGAGTGGTTCTCATACATATCAACAAATATAGCCAAATCAAAGTGGATCCATGGTGACAAAATCCTTGGGAAAAAGTATAAGACAATAACTAATCAAATGTTGGTGATGTGAAGGAGATCACTTGTACATACATTGTCCTCATAAGGGAGATAGAATGAGGACTATGCACAACATATAAGAGGAAACTATAGTGATATATGTGAGTAGAAAAATCCCAACAATATATGTAGTATTGGATAATCAACAAGAAGACCATCGGTCAAACATGATTGAGGTTGAATGTAAGATTACAAATCAACATGTTGTCATTTTAATTGATTTGAGAATAATTCACAACTAGATTGACCTAATTTAGTTGAAATGTTTAATTTGAAGAGAAGTAATCATGAAAAATCATGGATGATTCTACTAGCTACCGAGACTAGAAGGAAGATCAATGAGATTGTTAAATGCTATCTAATAGATATAAGTGGTGTCAACAGTATGGAATATCTGAACATCATACCACTTGGATCATATGATGTCCTCGTTGGAATGGATTTGTTGGATATGCATCATGTTGTTCGATATTTCCATAAAAAGACTTTTATGTGTCTTATTGAAGAAGGAAAGAAGAAGACAATAAAATGAATTCCAAAATCCATTTTGATCCAAAAATCGTTAGATGTCAAAATTAGTTATTAAGTGTATATAAACATATGACCATACTAGGTAAAATGAATATGACCTTTGACTATTAGAAAATAAGATGTGAATGTGTTACTTATCCATAAACTTCAATAACACTGATGAATAACTTGCGGAAATAAAATGATGAGATGAAGTAAAGTAAGATCAATAATAACTTAAATGGAACAATAACAATTTTTTAACGGATTTCACCCATCTTGGGATATGTCTCCGAGTCCCTTTCCAATTAGTGAGACCGCTCTTTAATGCTCAAATGCCAAAATTACAATGTATGGACTTACAAATACCAATTTTTTGAAGACAAACTTCAAGTATTATGATCGATCTCATAAACAAAGTTCATCACCAAATTCCTCTCGAAAAATTGAGAAAACTGAGTATAAACTTGACTATGTTCTGAATAGGTGCCCAAAAATCCCCTTTCTCATGCATAATGAGACTATGGGTCTTATACATGAAAAACTAAAATAATACTTTCATACAAATAACATTTACATAGAACTGAAATCACCATCATATTCCTCTAAAAATTATGAGAAAAATGATTATAAACACTCTATACTTCACTCAGAGAACTCAATAGCACGCAAAATGAGACAAACCCAAAAGAGGATCACCTTTTACATGAAAAATGAGGAAATCTTCACTTGGAATGAAATTATATGGCACACATTTTAATGCTCACATGCAAATCCATGTCGCATTGGGTCAGGTGCATGATTTTATATAGGGCTAGGTCGGCCAAACCGACCCCCTATATACCCGGGACATTTGTTACAACTTTAAATATAATTTGTTTGGATTGTTTTAACAACCACCACATGTGGCACATTGGTAAGGAAATGTTTGCTAAGTTGTTGGAATATTTTGGGAGTATTACACCATAGGTCATGGGTTCGATTCTCATCCAACCCAACTAATTTTATTCTCTCTTAACCATTATTGGCTAATCGGAGAGTGCCACATGGAACTCTCTAGTTGGTCCATCTTTTTCCCACGTCAGCACTCTTCCACATCACTGCCCAGTCATTACCATGAAAACATATGGATGTTGACTATACTTTCCACCTCACACCTACCAAATCATCATACGTATGCCACATCATCTGTACAGATCACACGTGAAATTTTTTATTGGTCCACGTGGGTGCCTGAAAATGCAAAAAATGAGTGACATGCGACAGTCTCTCATGTTTTCATGTCATCCTGTTGATGTCAACATGATGTCATCCGGTCATTTATATCAACTATATGGACAGACCACGTGGTATCTTATGGGCCTGCCACATGGTAACCCTACTTTAACTTTTGTCAGGTTTGACCAAAAATTCAAAATGCCATAAATTTTTCATATGGACTATATTTGAGGCAATTTTTGCATTGTTGGAAAGCTATCACCAAGTTCTACGGAATGGATTCATTTTTATAAGCATTTGAGAAGATCAATTTTTCAGCGTTTTTGGATCCTCCTGGATGACATTTCTATTAGGGATATTCATCCTTAGAATTTAAGAGATGCTTTAGGAAAGGATGCCAATTGTATGCATCTCATATAGAAGAGATAGCTAAGTGTACAAGTCCAAGTATTGAAGACTTTCCATTGTTGCAAGAGTTTATAGATGTGTTTGAAGAAACACCAAGTTTACAAGCAAAGATAGATATAGATTTCTCTATTTATCTAATTCTTGGAGCTACACTAGTGTCCAAGACTCCATACAGAATGAGTACACTAGGGTTCAATCATATGAAAATGCAATTAGAAAAATTGTTAAATAAGGGGCACACACACACAAGTGTCTCACCTTGGGGAGCATCGGTAATTTTTATGAACAAGAAAGATGGAACCTTGAGGCTATGCATTGAATTTATATAGTTGAACAAAGTCACTATCAAGAATAAATACTCTCTACCCATAATTGATAACTTCTTTGATCAACCAAGAGGAGAAAATGTATTCGCAAAGATAGATATGAGGTCAATTTACCATTAGGTTGGATAAAGAATGAAGGAATCAACAAACTTCTTTCAAAACTAGGTATGGAAACTATGATTTTTCATTGTTTCCATTTGGGCTAACAAATGCACCATCTACCTTCATGTGTTTAATGGATGGTATATTTATAAATTACTTGGATAAGTTTTCCATTGTGTTCTTACATGACATTTTTATTTATTCCAAGTCAAAGGAAGACCATGAAATCACTCCAGTTTGGTACTACAAGTGATAAGAGAGAATAAACTATATGCTAAGTTGAGAAAGTGTTCTTTTTATAAGAGGCAAATCCATTATTTTGGACACATAATTTTAGAGGAAGGAAAATAAATGGATCTAGAGAAGATTGAAGCTATTAGAGGATGGCCAACATCAAAGAATACAACAAAGGTAAGGTCATTTAGGGGACTTTCTAGATAGTACATGAGATTCATATATGGATTTTCCAATATTGCTCATCCCATTAAATATTTACAAAAGAAAGGAATTAAATTTGAATGGACCCAAAATGTAAAGAAAGTTTCCAACTATTAAATGAATTTCTTACTTGTGCACCAATTCTCAATATTGGTAATCGAAATGAAGATTTTTTGGTATGTATAGATGCATGCAAAGATGAACTTGGTGGAATCCTTACTTATAATGGACATGTGATTTTTTATGAGTCTAGAAGGATTAAGGAGCATGAGAATAATTATTCCACACATGGCTTGGAACTTTCTTCCATATTTCATGCATTGAAACTATGGATGCATTACTGAAGGGGAAGAAAATTCATAAACTAAGAATAGACCATAGTGGTATGAAATATTTGTTTGAACAACAAACTTTATATTCTAGGAAAACAAGATGCATGGAACTTTTGAGTGAGTATGACTTTGATATTAAACATATCAATTGAAAAGAGAACAAGGTTATCAATTCACTTAGAAGAAGAGTACATGAAGTGCATTGTACAACCATTAGCATGTGCCAATGAAAGTTAAAGAACAAAATTTTAGATCTCTTATTTCATATGAACATTCTCTACAGTTAAAGGAAGGATTACAACATGAAATGGTACAATAAATGTATAAAGAGTAGAATATTGAATTCTAGTGCATAAAAATAAAGTGTATGTTACCAATTCTCATGAATTGTGGAATAATGTATTAACATTAATTCATAATGTTCTATGTGTTGGACATATTGGTTACTATAAAACATGTTTAGCAGTAAGAAGCCAATATTTTTGGCTAGGAATGAAAAAAGATGTGGTTGATTGCATAGCTAGGTGTATGGTCCAATGCCAAAGAGTAAAGGGTGGGCATAGACATACAACATGTTTTAGACAACCATATCCAATTCCAGAGTGGGAATAGGAAGTGGTAACCATATATTTTATCGCTAGGTTACCCAAGACAACAAGGAAATATGATTAAATAACGGTAGTCGTGGATAAATTAAATTAAATTCTCACTTTATTATGGTTAAATTAAGTCGTAAGGAAGCTAATATAGTATACATTTATATGAAATATATTTCTAGGTTGCATGGAGTACATAAGGCAATTGTGCCAGACAAATATCTAAAGTTTACTTCAAACATTTGGAAGGGGTTGTTCAAAGGATTTGGAAGAAATATGAATTTTAGTACAACCTATCATCCAAAGATAGACGGGAAAACATAAAGAGTCAATCAAGTGATTAAAGACATGTTGAGAATGTATGCGATGGATAAGCCATCCAAGAGGGAAGATTACTTCAATTTGGTTGAATTTACCTACAACAATGGGTATCGAGACTCATTAAAAAATATTCCACATGAAGCTCTATATGGTATAAAATTCAATACGCTAATGGGTTGGGACAAACCAATAGAAAAAGTAGTACTTGGGATAGAGTTAAGAAAATGGAAGAGAAAACGGTTAAGATCAAGCAGAATTTGAAAGAAACATGGGATAGGAAAAATAGTTATGTCGATAAAGGAAATCTACAAAGAGAATTTAAAATTGGGGAACATGTATTATTGAAGAATAATCCAAAGAAGAGTTCTCTAAAGTTGACAAGCTACACCAAGATATCAATGAGATTTTTTGGTCCATTTAAGATATTAGATAGAGTAGGACTAGTTGCATACATGATTGCACTTCCTGCTTCCATGAAAGTGCATAACTTATTTCATGTGTCATTATTGAAAACGTGTCTACATGATCCTAATCATGACATTTCCTAGACTTTGATTCAAGTGGAGACCGAAGGATACTTCCAAGTATAAATGGTTTGCATACTGGAGAGGAAGGGCATAGTTCTCTTAAACAAATCCATAGGGAATGTAAAGGTCTAGTGAACCTAGTAAAACTCTTAGTAAGTGACATAGGATCTATAGGATGCAATGTGAGAGGCATACCCACATCTATTCTAGAATTATTATGTAAAAAAACTTTTGATGTAAAAATTGTTGCATATATTTATGGTGATCTACATCAAGGATGGTGAAAAATTTAGGGGGAGGGGAATGTAAAACCTCATTTTTGATCCTTGGATTAGAAATTCTTATTTGTAGATATGATGAATGTTGAGGTGCAATGAATGAAATATGTAAATATTGTACATTAATTAAAAAATACTCTAAATGGATGTAGATGTAGAAGGACAAATTGTGGGGAGCTTTTATTCCACGAGAGAGGAATGAAAGGGGGATTAGGGTGTCTTTCAGTCAATTTATATGTATAAATCATGTTACATTTTATTATCAAAACGTAGTTTGTGAACTTGCGAGATGTCATGCATTGTATGTGCAAGATTACAATTTCCCAACTTGCACTAATTTATTTAATATGCTTCTAGGAAAGGAAAATTGCATTATTAATATATAAATTGAAATGATGTTGTAGAAATCAAACACACTTCTTAAATCCAACTCTATATTCAATCACTCTTGTCTTTGATCATGTACTTGAACATAAATCATGCTACTGGGACTCTCTTGTCACCAAGTTATATACTTGCATGATTTAGGCACTTCCTTTTTCCATGAATCACCACTCCCATTGTTGGCAAGCCTCAATAAAAGAAAACTAAACTATGGATTGAAAATAATCATTGCAGTAACAAAGAAAAATGAATTTAAATAATACAATGATACATTCATCCAATTAGACTGTTATATACTAAAATTGAGATTGTTGAAATACTAGGTTACATTGATCATTCAATTCGAGATTAGAACATTACTGTAATAGTACCTTGTTGCGATCATTTTGAATTACAATCCATGAATGAATGTTTCTCTACAAATCTTAAACACACTTTCATAAATAAATAAAGAAAACAAAATATATATTGATCAACTCTCTATCCTTCCAAAGTAGGACCATAATATATAGAATAGATCATTGATGCTAATCTACATCCTGACTAAATTAATCTAATTGTTGCAAATTAAACTAAACTACATAAATTGTAAAACTAGAAATTAAATTAAAACAATATATTATGAAGTCGTAATGTATTCCATCGTCATTTTGACATTTCTCTAAGAGCCCCCCCTCTAGAATGGATAATACACTCTTATTTATACACAATATTGCTTTTAAACTAAAATAATAAATAATAAATTTAGATCCACTAATTTCTCCTAGATCCACAAGTTTCTCATGTGGTTACAACCATTTTTTAAAAATAAACAACTAAAAATAAACTCATAATATCTCCAAGATATTTAATAACAACTCACAACTAATCTCATGAAAAGATCCAATATTCTTTCCATATCCAAGATATTTGAATGGTGATCTCAAATCCATAGCAAATATTCAAAGATTGAAAATGAAATTCAAATTTGGTTGTATGGATTTGGAGAGAGTGGTAAAATCTACATTGTTAAAAGATATACTTGTTCTTGTAATTACTAGCAAACTAACCAAGTTTTGAAATAGAAGTGAGAATGTAAAATACTAAAAGAAATTCATTGTAAAATCTTAATCCTAATCCCAAATAAAAGCATTAAAATGGAATAAAACAAGGTTATGGGTAAGCAAAAAATGATCTAAAAGTAAGGGGAAAAATATGTTAAAATATGATAATTTTGTGACTCAACATCTCCCCTAAACTAAATATATTTCATGTCTTCAACAACCATGTATCTCATGTAATTTAATCCTCGTGAACTTGGGTGATTAGGTCTCCCTCAGAAAAATTGGGTAGTAAATTGTCTCTGTTTGATTCATAAAATAATGCCTTGAAAACCTTGAAGAAAAAACACTTCTAGAAATACTTGAGTTACAACTGAGCTTCGTTTGGTTGATTATTGTGTAACAACCACAATTTTGTAAGTGTTGGTTCTTGTGTGACAACACTTATCTCTTGAAATTTTTCTTCATCTGCTACAAAAAACAAATCTCACCCTTTTGTAGTGTTTTTGTGTTAAATTCTCTTGTTGTTTGTGGGAGGATATAAAGTATAAATGCCTAAGTGCAAATGATGTATCCATAATAATAATGGATTCCATTTACACTTGATCTATGGAGGTGAAAACATGTCCCAAACAAGCATGCATCAATTGTAATCCCAAATCTACCAAAAACATTTTCTATAGCCATACATCATATGTATGTAAAATGTTGTCAAAGAGAATTACCTTTAATGTTTCCTCAATTCTACCTCGAATGCCATTATAAGGATCCCATAAACTTCCTAGAAATTTTTGTTCTTAATGATCCATAAATGTTGAGTATTTTTCTTTAGGATGGTATGAATGTTTCTCTCCTTCTAGCTGCCACAAAATCACCCAATTACCATACCATAGAGATGTTTAAAAATTGTTGGAACGACACAATGTATTTGCTTCCACAACTGTGGATGTAGGGATGAATAAGTTCTATTGGTTTCCCCAAAGAAGTTGTCATATAGTATCAAGACAAAAGGCTCTTTATTGTTTTGAGAACACCACCATAGGAAAAATAAACAATAAATATCTCTTAAATGTTGATATGGGTTCTAGATATTTTTGGTAGGCATGTATTTTCACTTCAGTGTCCCTCTCCACCAAAAATCATGAAGACCCATTTCATGGTTTGTAATATATAGTAAACATTATTGTAGGTGATGGTGCCCAATTTCTCTAAACTTATGAATTGGGTTTGTGGGAAATTTTGTGGATTTTTTCACCTCACCATGGTGCTTTTCTCCTCCAAAAATCATGGATACCTAGATCACAAATTTTAAGATATGATGAAATCATTTTTCTAGTCCAAACATAGATCAAGTCACAAAGTCTCCTTCTCATGATTTACTCACTTCAACTACACTTTGGAAATCCTTTCCAAAAGAATGTAACTACATCAGAAAAACAATCCCCAAGGAAATTAGCAATTGTCTTTGAATGCACAATAAATGTGAGAATTT
>SNQJ01S0240593.1:0-13531 GCA_010110895.2 Picea sitchensis
GGCCCTCATATGTTCTTTGTCACATTCACTAGTGTTGGACATCTTTGGGACCCCTTATGCAATGCATTATAATAAACTAGAAACAAGTGTATAACTATACATGATGAAAGCATTTTTGAAGAAAATATTGACTCGTTGGTTAGGAAGCATCTTGTCATTTGCAGTTGCTACTATAGACACCAAATAGTAGCTTTCCAAAATTTGATTTCAAAAAATAGTGACACATTTGGAGAGATCATAGGTTATTTTTTCACAACTTAATTTCAAAGTAGAGGCAACGAACATGAGGACAAGCATCTATGGAACAAAAATGTGCCTATTTATAGGCAAGCTTCAAACGATGATGTTGCAAAGATTTTTAATATATATATCATCGGATTCAACATTACTTTTTTTTCCCCTTAGAAAAAAAGCGTAATTTTATTTCAATAAATAAATAAAATTACATTTTGCAGATGCAGCTGAAAATGTGCATTTCGAAAGGAGCCAAGGAATGGCTTGTACATATATATGTTCTCCATCAAACAAAGAAAGGATTTATATTTTTCAGATTACAAAATAGGCCTGAGGCCATAAGTTTTACAAAATTAGGCCTGGGACCATCTTCCATTTTTCACGTAGCATACAAGCATGATCCACATAAGTCCCTATATCAGAGACATGGCATATGTCCTGGTCAAAATGTCTCTTATCAAGGAGCACCAAATAGTGTATTCTTTGCAAAAACCCCCCATAGAAAAAGCCAACTAGTAGAGAGTGGGATCCATAAAAGGTCGATGGTAGAACTCATAAAAGGTGCCATTATCTTCTTCTCTGATCATCCATTGACTAGGAGCCAATATGAGTCATTTGGAGAGTTGATCCGCCTCTTCATTCTTTTCCCTGTACACATGATGAATTTCAAAATCATCAAAAGTGTTCAAAATTCTTTGCACCTCCTCGAGAATGGGTCTCAACAGAATATTTTGACATATAACATGGTTTTGTACCCATCTGACTACTAATTGGGAATCCTCAAAGATCTGAAGAGAAGTGAATTGTTTTTCTTTGGCGAATATTAAAAGTAGTTTCAAGGTCATTAGTTCTGCATAATTGTTGGATCCTGAGCCAAAACCCATTTTAATCTTAAACCTCATGTTGTTGTATATGTGTAAAATTGCACCCCCCCCGACAAAACTTGATTATATTCTGGGAAGCTCCATCGAAAAAGCCCATGGCAAGGATTCAACATTACTTACTGGAAAGCTTATTAAATTCAAACTCATCATCACAACAATTCTTGTAAAAACTATCGACATTCACACTTTCAAGTTAATTTCCCTCTTCCTCCAATGGACAAAACAATGATTTTGTACCCATTGCAAAAATATGACAATACTAGGAATGAAAAAACAAAAGAACTATTTTGTTTTCTATGGTAGTCTAGTTACTCAAAAGACACATCGTTCAACATGTTCTTATTTGATCTCAAAGTAAGTAAAGAACGATACATTCTCATCTTGTGCTCTTCTCTTACACGATATGTCTTATTGATAAAAATAAATCCATCTCACATATGGATAAATGCATTTGAAAAAAAAAACCCAGAATGCTATACAAATACAAATGCATAGTTCATCTTGGGTGCTTATGATGCAACCACATATTGTAGTTCATACATCACTAAGATGGATTGCACAAGGACAACTGTTTTCAAGCAAATTATACAATAATTATTTTCTAGTAATAATGGCAAGCTTGAAACTATTTGCAAACTTGGAAATACATTTCTTAACATACAATAGATGTCTAGCTGAAAATCTGTGCATATTGTGATATCTTTGTCTTTGCATTCAAGTTTGAGGAGAACGATATTTATTAGCACCACACCATCTCACAAAATAACATTTGCGCTAAAGAGATTGAAGCTCTTGAAACAAGAGATTGATGATTCTAATGACATCATGTGTGCTTCTATTGTTGGAAAGTATTTTGATAGACTAAATAAGCTTGAGAATATGTGCTTGGTAGAATACGTTGCATAGTATTCAATTTCAAATGCAAATGGAAAGAGAAGGAAATGTGCATGTATGATAGACTACATTCAATACAACCAACAAAAAGACCCAAATACTTTTTTTTGAGAAAAAATGATGCTGTATTTGCCATATAGAGAAATTGACGATGCCTGAAAGAGACAATATGAAACATGGTTTGAAGCATACATGTCACAAAAAGGACCGATAGATTTTGTTGAACAAAATTTTGTAGCTAAAGCAAGAACAATATGGGGTGACGTTGGCATAGCTTCTAAAACCATTGTAACTAAACTAGAGCAAATCTTTACATTTGAGGGATCTTTTGATCAAAAGGTACATAGCTCTAGAACTAAAAAGTATGATATAAAAAATGATATAATACACAAACTGAACTCTAGATAGATGCATCCTATGTCCAATTGTGTTGTTGACAATATTAAAAAACCATTTGTTTTGAGCACAAAAGATTATTATGAAATTAGGAAAAAACTTAATGGACAACAACAATCAATAATAAAGGAAATCATAATGAGGAAAAAAACCTAGACACACCTGCTTCATTTGTTTTGAATTGGATGTGCAAGTATAGGGAAAACCTTTATAGCGAAATCAATCTAGCATGGCCTTTTGCACTTTTACAACAAAAAACTTCATAGTGACATGCTAAAAAAAGGATATCATAGTTGCATTTATTATAAAAGTTGCATATAATGTAGATGGCATCACAATCCACTTAACACTATTCCTGCCTTCAGGCTTATCAACCTTGCTTCCACTTAACTCTAGCACATTAGAAATTTTGACTTAAGAATATGTGCAACTTCATTTAATGCTTATAGATGAAGTGTCCCTAGTTGGACCTCAAATGCTATACAACATTGACACAAGACTTCATGAAATAATGCATAGTCCAACAACACCTTTTGTAGATCTTGATATAATTTAATGTCGTAACCTTTGTCAAGCACAACATGTACTCGACTCTTGGATATTTTAACAACCAAGTTTCATCATTACAAGATTCCCTACACATTTTGGATAGACAAGGTCAAATATTTTGAACTTAAAGAGGTTGCGAGCCAAGGCAACCAAATGTTCATATCCATTTTCAACAGAGTTATAACATGTTCACAGACAAATGCCAACATTGACTACTTGAACAAACATTGCTACAAATTCCCACCAAATGATCAAACATTTATGTATCTTTTTTTATAGAAACAAAGACGTTGAACAACACACTTAAAAAATGTTGGCAGTTGTTGACTTAGAGACATTCACATTAAAAGCATTTGATAGCAAAATAGATCCTATGGAAATAAACAAATATTGTGACAAGAAAAGGCATTTACCCTCCTTAATTGCTTTGAAACAAAATATGCTCATTGATCTAATTGGAGACAACTATGATATCAAGGATGGCTTAGTCAATGATGCAAAAGGTATTTTTAGGGTCTACACAAAAGACACCATTGACATTGTGTGCATCAAATTCTAGACACCATCAATTAGGATAGCTCAACGAGCTTCATTGCCCCATTTATTCACGCCTAGTATTCCTAAAATTGGGACACCTATAATAAGAATTTGTCTAGAGGTTGAATCAACAAATGGATTCCCTATTCTTCATCTACAATTTCAAGTGCAATTAGAATGTGCATGAACAATAGATAGGTCATAGGGTCTTACAATGGGTGGTTTGGATTTTGACTCAACATGGACTTATTTACACTTCACTTTTTCATGTTAGATACATTCAATCACTTTATATCGTAAGCAAATTAGAACAAAAAAAATTTGTTATGTCAAAAAATGTTGCAACTAAGATGCAAAGACTTTGACAAATGCACATTTACAACTCAAATACAGTTTAGAATCAAAACCAACATAAAGAAATTTGCTCATATGCTCTTTGAACACAAAGCATTCCATTGCATATTGACAATATTGTCGATGACCACGACCTAATGGAATTTGATATCTTGTGTTTGCAAGAAACACAAATAGACTTAGCTCCAAAACAAAGTATATTTGCAAAAAAATACAAATGTGATTCAGATCTCAGGGGATGAGATCTGGATGGCTTGAATGCCGAGAGAGGAGGAGCTTCGATGTGTCAATCTTGCATGAAAATAAGCATGGACAAAAACATGTGAATGAAGTACTCGGGAGGTGAGGCTCATATTGTTCAAAGAAGAGCCTCACCTCTAAAACTAATCACTAGTAAATCACTCAGAGCTAATTAACCTCACAATGAACAATATAAAATATGAGAGAAACCAAAATGAGTAACTTGATATTATGAGAAGGCTTACTAGGTCTTTATATAGCATTACATAATGGTCCATTGGACAAAGTAAAAAACAACCCATTAAATGAATCTCTATTATTAGTATAATAGATCTAACTATCCAACTAACTAAGTAGTGGAAAATAAAGCGCGATACAATAATGGAAAGAGCTCATTAAATGAATCTATATTATTATAATAATAGATCTAACTACCCAGCTAACTAATTAGTGGAAAATAAAACCCAATACAATAATGGAGAGGTGGGACTCTCTTTGACCCATATGGACAACATGTTAGCTCAATTAATTAATGAGGAGGTAGGCATCTCCTTGATCCACATGGACAATCTATTAGCTTTATAACTTTATGAATTTTGCATCCGAATTTAGAGCATATACGCCCCCCTTAGAAAATGATGGTCCCCATCATTTCACCCATGCTAAAAAGAGAAACCACATTATTGTACCATTATGATTACAATGTGAAAAAACCCAATGAAGAGAAGGGTTTTGTGTGGTTGACCCATAACCGTGGGTTTGTGGTTGACTCATAACCTAGTTGACAACGGAATTGTACATGGGTAGAAAAATAAATAAATTTTAATAAAATCCCAAAATTTTAAAAAATAATATGGAAAAATTGTGACTTTGGGGGCTGTGAAAATCCTTCTGCAAATCTATTTATAACTTCTTCTACAGGTGATGAAATCCAATTCTGTCGAAGACCCATTTGAGCTACTGAAGAGATATTTCCATCAGTATATGGAGCTTGTTCTTAGTTGGCCCATGGAGTGAGAAAAACTAGGCCGAATTTGAAGGGTGTACGACCACGTTGGTTACAGATGTGCTGCTTCAAACAAAGATATCTCATAAACGAGACTACGGAATGAAATTTAGAAAAATACCTATTTGAGATATTGAAGAGATCTTTCCAGACATATGTGAAACTCCTTTTGTAGTTTTCTAAGCAGGGAGAAAAATACCGTTGAATATGGTGGTACGCGTGGCCTCCTTGAGTTAAATACATGTTGAGATTCAATCGATGATATCTCTCAAACCATGAAGCCAAATGCGATTCTGTGAAATACCCATTTGAGATATTGAAGAGATATTTCTAGCATATGTGGAAATTCATCTGTAGTTTCCTTAACAGAGAGAAAAATATCGTTGAATATGGTGGTACCCGCGTCCTCCTTGGGTCAAATACATGCTGAGATTCAATCGATGATATCTCTCAAACTAGGAAGTCAAATGAGATTTTGCGAAATACCCATTTGAGATATTGAAGAGATATTTCCAATGAGCTATGTTAGAGCCTCTAAATGCTATGTAAACATCACAAAACTGCTTTGAAGTTGGATGAGTGTAGATGGCTACAAAGGATGCCAAGGGTTTGTAGAGCAACATGGGTTGTTGTAGAGGTTGTGGAACCTCTGTGAACAGCGTGGACACCCTGCAAATTTTTTGAAATTTTTTTAGACCAATGGATGTAGTGGATCCATGTATAGATTTAATGAATCTATATATGGATGTAGTGAATCCATGTATGGTTCTCCTTGTAATGGTGAACGAAGATTCGAGGGTAAAAAAAAGCCCTGTAGTGCCTGTGGACCAACTGTGATGCTTACAGTGTATGGCCCGACAAATGGATTCTGATAGTACCAAAAAGAGGTTGGTGATTGTTGCAAATGTTTGAACCTGCAACATGCTTCAAACCCTTGTTTCGATGGAGAACGTACCCGCTCTAATACCACTGATCTAGATCTCGAGGGTTGAGATCTTGATGGATTGAATGCCAAGAGAGGAGGAGCTTAGACATGCCAATCTTGCATGAAAAGAAGCATGGATAAAAACATGTAAATGAAGTACTCGGGAGGTGAGGCTCAAAGAGGAGCCTCACCTCTAAAACTAATTACTAGTAAATCATTCAGAGCTAATTAACCTCACAATGAACAATAGAAAATATGAGAGAAACCAAAATGAGTAACTTGATATTATGAGAAGGCTTGCTAGGCCTTTATATAACATTACAAAATGGTCCATTGGACAAAGTAAAAAAGAGTTCATTAAATGAGTCTTTATTATTAGTATAATAGATCTAACTACCCAGCTAACTAAGTAGTGGAAAATAAAACCCGATACAATAATGGAAAGAACTCATTAAATGAGTCTCTATTATTATAATAGTAGATCTAACTACCGATCTAATTAATTAGTGGAAAATAAAACCCAATACAATAAGGGAGAGGTGGGACTCTTTTTGATCCATATGGACAACCTGTTAGCCCAATTAATTAATGAGGAGGTGGACATCTCCTTCATCCACATGGGCAATCTATTAGCTTTATAACTTTATGAATTTTGCATTCGAATTTAGACCATATACCCCCTTAAAATTCAGATCAAAATGCCTATCAACATTTCATCTTCATGACATTTTCACATGTTGCAAAAAGACAATAGCTATTCATTAACAAAAGACTTATGCAACAAAGCATATTGAATTGATTGTTGTTTTCTTTGAAATCAATAACACTATGTTCAAGTGATGCAAGAGATTTTTTTAAAATTATAATTTTTCTAAAGTTTGTACAAGGTTTTAGAGGGTTTCTAGAATGTTTCATGTAGGGGGGAGTTGGTTTTCCTTTTAATGCCATGTAATGTAACAGATTTGTTAGTTTTATCATATAGTTAGATGGTTGAGTAATTTTGGGGATAAATCAGAGTTTGTTTTAGATTTGGAGGATATGAATCCATCCTTTGAGGATTTGAGTAATTTTTCCTTTGTAATTGTATAAATAAACTTCTCGACAGAAAACAAAACAAGGAGGAGAATCAAGGAAAGAGCATGTGGGGGTGTGCGTACAAAATGTAGTCGAGAAGGAGAATCAAGGTTTTTAATAAAATAAAAGTTATAGACCCATTTTATTGTGCAATATTCTCATTTCTCTGATTATTTCCATTGAATCTGTGTACAGATAATGTGATCATGTTTTTGTTTTATGTTGGATCTTTGACATCCATATAAATGCATGCATTATTGTTGATAAGGGGTCAAGAGTTAGAGTGCAGATATAAGTCTTAATTGATTGAGCCTTCAGTAGTGAGAAAGTCCATTTAAGTCCTAGTAGAACGAGATCGAGGGGTCTGAGTCAAAATTCTTATGCAAAGTTCAAACTTGTGTAGTGGAGTTAACCTGATCGAGTACAACTGGACCAGAGCCAAATAATAAGTGAGAAGGTTGGTTAAGTATTTTCTGGTGGCCAAAGGCCAATTGACAAACCATTCAACCAGATCATATTCATAACCAAACAAAAAGAAGTTGGAGGAGTATTATGCTGATGAACCGATGTCTTTATATTTTGGTGGCCTGGAGACTTTATGTTCTGGTGGCCCAGTGATCCTATTTATCCCGGTGGGATTGTTAACTATAATAGTTAACATTTTGTTAATCGGATCGAAAAAATATAGGGGGTTTCAATTCTTTAATTCCTCGATGCACGGTTAATAGATATGTTAGTTGCCCTATATCTTATGGGTTCTCGGAGATAGAAGTGTTCTCTGGTTATGTTGATTATGCTAGCACGAGGTTTCACATTCATGAACGAGACTAGGACATAGGTCATGTAGTTTCCATAGAGTCTGAGAGAAAAAAATACAAGGTATTTCTATCCAATTGGATCTAAATTTAATAGAGATTGCAGATGTACATTTATCATATCAAGAGATCAGAGACAGATAGAGCCTAGATCAGCCAGGGTCTAGATCATCAAGTTGGAAAATATATATAGGGTGCCTCATCCACCACTTGATGGTGTTCTTTGTCTCGTGCATACTATAGAAAAATACATTCAACAACATGAACACATTGTAAGTATCGACTATTTGAACTTTGACATGTTGAAAAATGGGATAGCTCAAAAAGGATTTTTGTCATTCATGCAAATCCCAAAATTCAATTTGCATATATCAGAACCAACAAATAATTGTGGCTCTTTACTTGATCATTTTTGGACAACTTTTCTTAACAAGTGCACTACCTCTTATGTCTCTAATGCATATTGGACTGATCATCATGCAATATCTATTTCAATTTCTTTGAAAGTATTTTGTCTATAGTTCAATGAATAAAGCTTCCTAGAAGTTAAAATTTGTCCTTCATTAACAATTACAACTAATGAAGCCGTCTAATATTCTTGTATGTCAATTCATTGAGACCCTGTTGCAATGCCTAGTCTATTCAAACATATTCTAGGAAAATCGTAGACGTCAATTTTACTTTTATATATGTTGCAAACAAGTACTATGAGCACCTTTCATTTTCTTAGGTCTATTTCCTTAACATACTCATCGAAAACTAGACAAGGAGTATTTTTGTGACCATAGTTTGCAGTGTAAACTAGAATCCACAATCCATCTATAATTTTGCATAAATAAATTTTACATTTAGCATGCTATACATTTATCTTTTTATGTTTTTTTCCAAAAAAAAGTCTATTATGTTTTCCAATGTTTGTTCTAATCCACAAATCACCCTAAACTTTAGTTGTCCTTTTCATTTTCAATAAACTATCATAAAATTGTTTCTTTTCATGACTTCTTTAAATGGACCAAAGTATATTCAATTATCTTCGAGCTATGCTTAGTCTAAAACACTCACACAAAAAACTAGATCCTCATCTATTTTCTTTCCAGCTATGTGCCCATACACACACACCCACACAATATCTATAAGCTTATTCATTTTTTAGCAAAACTTAGAAATTGCCTTGGATACTTTAGAATTACCTAGGTCTAAAATAACACCAAAAATTTGTCATATATAGCCAAGACAGATCAAAGGAAACTAAATTTCAATGCTATTAAAGATTGAGCTAACACAATCAAGATTGAGCTAACACAATCTTTAGTAAGAAAAGATGGCAATGGTTTTGCAAAAGACACTAAAGAGGCTTTGCCACGAGATTAACTTGTATTATGTTGCTCTCTAGAAACTTAAACAAGGAGATCAAATGTAAGTTTGTCATATCTAAAGTTTCCAAATTCTTTTTCATTGCTCTTTGTTTTAAAATACTTGGTCAATGTTCATTGAAAGTGAAAGTTTAAATGTATGGCTATGTAGAAAAAACATATATGTATACTTAACATTTAATATTTTTTCTTCCCATGTCTTTTCAATTTTTTTTGCTAAATTCATTTTGTCTTTAAAATTTGTTATAGCAATTCATAAATTCTTAGTTGCTACAAAATTTGACAATGACTTATTGTAGCAAAGATGGCAGCGTTGCAAAATTAATAAAGGAACAACATAAAGAAGATTTCCTCATTTATTTCAAAATTCTTTTTTCGTAGTATTTTCAACAATTGTTCTAGTGTGCATTTCAATATCAATGTACTTGAATGCATTCATATAAAAAAAACATAGCTCAAATAACAAATGAAAAAAAATATGCCTTTGCAGTTTTACTAAATTTGCTCTTTTTTTTTCACTAATACTTTCAATGCATTATTTGTATATCGATAAAAACAAAAAAACAATTATTTAACTTGTACCATATTTAGTTTTTCTAGCATCCCAGTCAATGTTTCTTTAGAACATGAAGCAATACATACAACTGCTGAGAAAGAAACAAATCTTGATAAGTAAGATACCTATACTCTAATTATCAACTAATAACTTCATTGTTTTTTGCTTTCTTGTGCAAAAACAAACAAAAATAAAACCTATGGAAACAAAAAACAAACAAAAATAAAACCTATGGAAACAACATATGACTTGTTATCCTAAAAATAAAGAATGTAACAATAGCAACCCAAAATGTAGTTCAATGTTCTGAAAGCACAAATATTTTTTTATTGCATCTCACAATCCCTTGACACGTCATATTCTAATGTGCAACTAAGCACACATAGACTAGGAAAAGTCTTCAAGGGTGATGTGTTAGTCTTGTATGGTCCAAGCTATAGCAAAAACATGATCTCACCAACAAAAAAACTGAGCTCTTCCACATTGATCTCATTGATAAACGTGGACAAGTGACTATAATGATAAATGTTGTAAATGATATGGTTCTATAATTTGTTCCTTGACATCTAAAATGAGTGTTTGTCCCTTGTCTTGAAACAATGTTCTTAAACTTCGAGATCATAACTTAGACCAATCTCTGAAAGGCGACTTAGCTCTACTATCTAAAGATGACTCGACGATGGCTCTTTTCTTGCTATCCTCATGTTCAAGAAAAGACAGGGATGAAGGAAGAAATGTGGATGATGTATAGAAGATCAAATTTCAGTCGAAAAGATGTGGCTTCATACTATGTACAATAAATGAATTACACTAATAAAACCCTAGATTTGGGTTTAACCTGGTGCTACTTTCCCCTGATTCCGCCAATCACCGGGTGGGGCTTTGATATATTGTTTGTCGATCAGGGTTCAATCACTTAGAATGTGGATGTTTCCACACAACACTAACCAAGACTCGAAGATCTGAAAAATGGTTGCTTAGTCCATCTTCTGTAGAGGGCTCTACTCACATAATTAGTTGAATCTAGACTCATATTTGCATTTCTAGACGTGCACGACGGATCGAACATCTGCTCCTTCAATTAACGCTTCATAATAACAATGATGGTTCAACGTTTCAAACTGAGCCTCCGATGTTGCAACATTGATACCATATAAGAAATATCAAGCATGACACACAAATGACAAACAATAAAAATGAACAAAAGGAACTTGGAAAAAACATTCAATAAGCGCTCCAGAGCAACAATACAATAGCATTCGTGTCTTTTATAGAGATTGCAAATGGTTATAAGAATTACCTACTTATTCAATAAGAGGTTGCTGAGTGATTATCTCAACTATCAACTAACAATCTCAATGACTAACAACTTGATATTATCACATAAGCCTTATAATCTAACAAAGAAGCCACTTACTCAAAGAGAAAAGGGAATGCTATTAATCGAATATATATAGATAAATTTTATCATTGTTGTTTCAATTTGTAAAAAACACCATCGCTTAAAGAACATGATTATGGAATAATCATACAATAAATAAATGTATATGACTATAAAACAATGGAAAATTTTGTAGAAAATTTGTGAAACATACATTTAAATTATGTAATCATGAAAATAACTCTTTAAAATGAAAAATAGTATTAACTAATTTTTTAAAGAGAATCTAAAGATTTTGAAAAAATGATTTATAATATGCAATTTAAAGGATGAAGTCTTAATTTTACAAAATGTAAAACATATAGAAAACATCTATTGATCTAAAACACCTTTCATTTTCTGTAGCTTTTTCTGTAGCTCAGAGGTACTTCTGCATTGGCAGAGCCCAACATACACAAGTGACAAGCATACGTCTATCTTAAGTGACTTTATAAAGTGATTTTATAAAGTCAAGTTGGGTCATTTAATATTTAATCGGTAAAAGTGACTTTAAAAAGTGAGTCACTTAAGTGAACTCAACAAACAATTAAATCACAACCATTGCTCTCAAGAGGGAAATATCTAATCTTGATCTTCCATTTTTTTGGAAGATCAAGGGTTAGGACAGTGACTCAATAATGAGTGAATAAAGGCAACATTTGAAAGAGGGGAGGTACACTTTTTGAAAAGAGCTTGGAGGGAAGTTCAAGAGGCACACTTTCTGATAGAGGTTTAGTTGAAGGAAAGAGCGCTGCAACAACGAAGATTGGCTTGCATCCCTAGGAGAGGATTGACACGCATCCCAATGAGATCCCAACATTTAATATAGTCCGTACCACTGCTACAAGGTCATA
The DNA here is from genome assembly GCA_010110895.2 of Picea sitchensis. Classification (NCBI taxonomy): domain Eukaryota; kingdom Viridiplantae; phylum Streptophyta; class Pinopsida; order Pinales; family Pinaceae; genus Picea; species Picea sitchensis. The sequence continues at coordinate 12,112 of SNQJ01S0240593.1, forward strand.
CAATGTTTATTGTTGAGCATACAACAAGAATAAGTGCACCAAAATCAAGGTAGCCATTCAACTAAAGTTTGGCCCGATTTCCAAGGCACTTTGTTGAAATAAATACGTACAATAGGGTATTGTACCATACAAGAGAGATTGGGCACAAATTTCGAGGCATAGTTTGTTGTTGTGTTGATTGTACAGTGTTGTACATGTCGTACAACAATTTGACATGTTTTTCAAGGCAAACTTGGCACATAAATCTATGTGGACTGTTGGCACATTTTTTTTAGATAAGTACTAAGCGTTTTATGCTAAAAATATTGTTGTTGTAAACTCATAATTTTCCTATGAGCTCAATAAGAAGAAAACACATAAATCTATGTGAACTATTGACACATTTTTCTAGATAAGTACTAAGTGTTTTATGCTAAAAATATTGTTGTTGTAAATTCATAATTTTCCTATGAACTCAATAAGAAGAAAATCTCCTTGACTGTTTTTCCCCTTGTGGATTTTTCCAAGGGCATTGCCCATAAAACCCGTGTTAAATGTGATTGAATGTTGTCCATTGTTCATTTATTTTTCCGCTGCCAAGTTTCTAATCTTAGTCATTTGTATTTCTGCTCATAAAACACAGTTGAATGTTTTGGGTTTACATACATTACTGTTGAAGTTTTATTGGAGGTTGAAATCTGATTTGTGGCTGTGTTTGCCTAGTTTTAGGTGAAATCTCTACAGTTGAATCAAGTGTGATTTCAGAGGTTGAGACTACAAATAAGGATTCATTTACATAATTAATCAAAATTAAAAATCAAAATGTCACCATTGAAAAATATTATTTCTCATTATCAAAATCAAGAAGCAAGTAACAAAGATACCTTATCATTGTTCTAATCATAAGAGTCATCACATTAATCATTCAATTTCCAATGTAAAGATTACTATAAACAAAAATAATGGTATCCTTACATTCCAAAGATCAAATTTCCAATGTCACTTGGGATTGCAATTTATAAAGAGAATTCAAAAGTTGTATCATAAAATTATCTAAAAAATAATGAACCTATGGTGGATCAAACCTTAGACAATTCAAACAATTTTGGTTGAAGCTTGGGAGATTTTATCAATCTCATTTCTTTAACCCATGTTAATATCAATAGTATATCTTCAAATTGGAGCACTTGAAGGATTAAGTTGTATTTGAAAAAAAAAACGACATCTAGACATCAACTCCCCTCTCCTAATACTTTGAGAACAAATCATCTCTTAAAATAGAGGACATATTATATAATAATATATAATATTATCAAAATTAATTATATAATATAATTATTATTAATTGAAATAATAATGCATAATATTCTTAAAATTAATTATATAATACAATTACTATTAATTGAAATAGTGCATTGTTGAAATGTATCATCACCTACTT
>SNQJ01S0240594.1:0-13531 GCA_010110895.2 Picea sitchensis
GAAATCAGAATATTCTTAGGGCATGCCGACTACTATAGGAGGTTTATTCAAAATTTCACAAACCTCGATTCCCCCCTTTTCAAACTACTAACAAAAGATGTCAAATTCTGTTGGGATGAGCAATGCCAAATCTCCTTTGAAATCTTAAAAACAAAACTTTCAAGTGCTCCTACTTTGAGAGGTCCAAACTGGTCTCTTCCTTTTCATATATGTACAAATGCCTCAGATACCGCTTTGGGAGCCGTATTAGGACTAAGGGAAGGGCAGATTCCTTATGCTATATACTTTGTTAGTAAGAACCTCTCACCTGTTGAAGAAAACTATATTGTCACAGAGAAAGAATTTTTATCAGTAGTACATGCCATCAACAAGTTTAGACACTATATAACAGGATCAAAAGTTTTTGTGCACACTGACCACTCAGCTATCAGATTTCTAATGAATAAACCTGTTACAAATCTTAGAGTAACTATATGGTTTTTGTTACTACAATAATTTAATATCACTATCATAGATAGGCCTAGAAGAGACAACTTGGTTGTTGATTTCCCGTCTAGGCTTATCCATACAGGTGACAGTACTCCAGTGGATGATGATTTTCTGGATGAGAATTTATTTTCCATTTCTACTTTCACCCTTTGGTATGCAGACGTAGACAAATATTTGGTAACTGGAAAGATGCCTCAAGGTATGACATCCAGAGAAAAGCAGAGAATCATTCAGCTAAGTGCCAATTATATGTGGCATGAGGATACCCTATACCGAACGAGACCTTATTTGGTAATAAGAAGATGTGTCCAGGAAGATGAAATGTAGGATATCTTCAGAGCCTACCATGATGGCCCATCTAGAGGCCACTTTGATGACAAAAGGAAATCTTACAAAATCCTACAATCTGGCTATTATTGGCCGACCATTTTTAAAGATACAAAGAAATATGTGGCCAACTGTGATGATTGCCAAAGAATGGGAAAACCTACATCAGTCAATGAAATGCCACACCAAGCCCAAGTAGTAATCGAACCCTTTGAAAAATGGGCCTTATATTTTGTAGGACCTATCAATACCATGTCCCGCAGAAAAAAAGTACATATTAGTTTGCACAAAAATATGTAACAAAATGGGTAGAAGCCAAGGCTCTGTATTTAGCTGATGAACAATTTGTTGTAGACTTTCTCTTTGAGGAAATTTTCACTCATTTTGGGGTACCTTGGGAAATAGTCACTAACCAAGGGACACAATTCACCTCAAATTTGGTCAAGGCTCTTATCAAACAATACAAGATCAAACACAGAAAGTATTTTCCCTATCACCACCAAGATAATGGCCAAGTGGAATCAACCAACAAAGTGATAGAGGTCATCCTCACTAAGACTATTTAGCTGCATCAAAAAGACTGGGATGATAGGTTGCCTAAGGACTTGTGGGCCTACAAGACAGCCTAGAGAAATACAACAAGCCATACACCTTATGAGTTGGTGTATGGGAAGTAGGTACTACTGCCCATAGAGTTTCATGTAAAGACCTTTAAAATTTCCATGCAATTAGGAATGGACCTGAATGAAGCTCAAAAACATAGACTATTACAATTGAATGAGCTTGATGAGATAAGACATGATGCTTTACAAAGGATGACACTGATACAAGAGAAAAAGGCCAAATGGCATGACAAGTACATTAAAAATAATTCCTTCCAACTAGGCGATTAGACCCTCCTGTATGATAGCAAATTCAAAAATTTCAAGGTTAGACTGTCTACCAGATGGATGGGGACCTATGAGGTTGTTATAGTCTATGAAAATGGTGCAGTAAGGATAAATACTATTGATGAAAATCATACTTCCCTTGTTGTAAATGGACATCGACTGAAGGTTTATCACAAACCTCTTTCAAAGGAGGATTTTGTCAAAAATGTTCTTCAAACTTATGAAATGAAACTGGTAAGCAAGAGGGTTTCTCCTCCTGCTGACCTACCATACTAAGTTCAAATTGTATTTTTTGTACATAGGTGTGTCATCAAATGAAGTTTTTCTTTATTTTTGGTGTAACTAACAAAGGAAAAAGAAATATTGGTGGTGTTCCCATGTAGATAAAAAAATAATGAGGACAACTACCAGAGAGAATCTTATTTAAGTTTTTCAGACTCTATAAAATTGAAAATATCGGTGAGCAGGAACTAGCCCGAGCTCGATAGAAATCCATGGGACAGTATAGAGAGTCTTCTTTAATTTTTTCAGACTCTTTAAAATTGAAAATATCGGGGAGTAGGAACTGGCCTGGGATCGATAAAAATTCACTGGACAGTATAAAGATTTTCCTTTAAGTTTTTTAGACTCTATAAAATTGAAAATACCAGGGAGCATTAACAAATCTGGGCTCGATAAAAATCCACAGAAAATTAGTAGTTAGGATTATTATTGTATTGTAATAAAAGAGGAAATGCCAGCAAAAGTGTGGTCACCTTGGTTCTAGAAGAAAAGGAGTTATGTCATCTCAGTCACTGATCATTACAGAGTACCCTCCTATTACAAAGATTTCCTGCATTATCCCTCCATAAACTTTGTCAACTACATGGTTTTTCAGACGAATTTGACCGCAGAACACCAACTATTCCTATAAATCATTGTCACCAGAATCAGTGTCAAGATTTTTAAGCTCTAGAAAAATGTTCATTTTTGTTCTTATATCACATTGATGATCACCTCTATGTACGAGGGGCCACCCATGTACTAAATCATGTCATTGTGCCTATCTGGTACCGGATCCTATCCAGTATAAAAGAAGGGACCCTGCGCTATTCCGATACTAATTACCAATTTTACACACAGGTGATCCGACACTCAGGTAATCTGGTACTTAGGTGATCCCATACCAACTACAAATTCTACACATAGGTGATATGGTACTCAGATGATCCCATACAAATTTCAACTTGGCGTCCACGCGATCTATTACTTAGATGATACGGTACTGGTAAGAATATGACGAGTAAATTTCATCATGTTTCCAAGTCGCTATCCAATTATTAGTGCTAGGACATACAGATTCGACAATTTTTTTCGTATTATTTCAAGGAATTAGACTAAATATGAATTTAGAACATGTGATTTCTCTTGGATCATGACCTATCCCTGTTTTGTCATGAATCTCTATAGAAATCTTAGGCCTCACTTTCGTGAGGAGGAAGTGTCCTACGAAATATCAAGAGTGCAAAGTCACGATGTCTTTTATCGGATCAAACTCATACTCCCTCTATCTATCTAGTAAATAAACCCCATGATTTGTTGTCGTACTATATGATATGACATGAACCATGAATCACATCATATTGAATAATGATCCCAGCCGATTTCATATACACGAGTCTTGATCATAATGACCACATCCTTCCGTGAATATCGTCTGACACCAAGCTTCCCACGAATCTAGAAACCATTAGTAGATCCGACCCACCTCACCATATCATCATGAGTATCAACGTGACCATTGTAATCTACACTTCCATTCATAAACTGACGCAGACGAGAAGTCACGACCTCACCCTGTCATGCTCTCCTACTCATAGGATCGCTCTTATTCCTTCTTTCTTCTGAGCCGAAGCGGCTCTTTAGATCCCTTCAGGAATCACTATTCAAAACTCTATCCACAAGTCCTTATCTTCACCTTCTCGGCCCCTTCACTGGACCGTGACCAGTTCCCTATGGGAAACTATTTATCGGGCTTCGGGGTTTCGGTATTTCCACTGCCACAAACCACTATCCTCATGAATCCCTGATATCCAATTGTCGATGTGCGCTTCTACTACCTTTGGCCCCTACCAGATATGCCCTGGTCCATACGACCATTACCCCGTGACCTTGGTCTCACCACTCTATCGGAGTTTCGTCACTTTCGATGTAAAAATGCGCATGTCCACGAGAATCACGATATGCCGATCCCCGATGCGCTTCTTTTTTCACCTTTAGCCCTTTCGACTCAGCTCCCACTCATATGACCAATTCCCGTGACCACAACCTTATCTCGTTGGGGATATGGGGTTCGCGATGTCATGATGCAAATGCCCTCGGGACTTCTGATCGTCCAAATCCCAATTCTCCGCTTAGTCGACAGTTGTTCTCCACTACAGTGTTGTCCTCCTCCTCTGTTGTTCTGACAGCTGGCCCCCACTGATCGGGGTTTCGCAGTTCATGAATTCAAAGGGAACAATTCACCTTTCACTGGGGTCCCCGATACCCCGATGAACTTCAAACGTCGATGGCTCTCGATGACTGCCAGCTGTCCCACAGATGGATGGCTCTGATTCCTCCTCGGGGTTCATGACTTCAAGTGCCCTGAGTGCCTTGTCTCCAGGACTCGCGAAACTCCGATTGCCGATTTTTCGATGGGCGACCTCCCGTCGGTTCTCTCGCCGATGGCGCTGATGCTTGCTGCGCGTCCTTCTCAAATGGACGATCCTGATCTTGTCAGGATTTTGAGGCTTTCGCTTCCCTAGTTCCCTCGACTTCAAGAAATCCAATTCTCTGAGTTTTGATCTCCCGATCCTTCGATGGATTTCTGCCACCTGTCCCTCCGAACCGACGATCCAGATCATGTCGAGGTTTCCGACTGGATTTTCCCCGATGTCTTGTCCACGGGAATGTCGATTTCCCGATGCGTGTCAGGACTTCTCTCATCCTTCTACTCACGAAGGCTTAACCTACGTGCACCTTCTCCCGATCCAACAGCTGTCGAGCATTCGAGTGAGATCCGAAGACTATCGGTCTCCTCCTTCTGCGGCTCCTCCTAAGCTCCTCCTGAACGCGTAAAACCAATGGTCCAGATCCGTCTCCTGTTGATCTGACGGCTGTTGTGCTCCGTTGAGCTTCTGTGCTTTCTTCCCTGCTCTTGGAAGGAATTTAGTTCCTTCAAGGTCTCAAACCTTATCTTCTTTCCTCAACAGGCTCCCGAACCGTGAGCTTCACCGTGCATGTACAAATGCTTTCTCCTTCTGAGCTTTTCTTCTCCTTTCGTATCCTTAAAGGACTCTAGCATATGCACTCCTTGCAGAACCTATACGCACACACGGTGCGGTCCCTCCTGAGCGTATACAATCACTCAGGCCCTTGAGGGATTTCTATTTCTCCTTCCCCACAGATAGAGAATAAAAATACCTTCCTGGTCCTCTGCTCAAGCAACCTCCTTGCTGAGTCCTTCTGGGTGTTCAGTAACCCAGTGAAAATCCTTTAGGGGATTCTTCCTGCGACTCCCAAACTCAAAGAGTTCTCTTCANACAGAACGTTCAATAGTTCTGGGTTCCCTCTGTGCACCCTTTGCACTTGCTCAATGCTCTCTTAGTAGAGCTCTTTCTCTTCCACAGAACACTCAACGGTTCTGTCCTCCTGTGCACCTATGCACCTGCTCAATGCCCCTCTAGCAGAGCTTCCAGAATCCTCAGTGATTTTTTTCCTTCTTCAAACTCTCAACAGAGTTCCTTCCTTTGTGCACCACTGTACACACGCTCAATGCCCACTTGGAAGAGCTCCTACAAAACTCCTAAGAGATTCTATCTGCAACTGTGTTTCTTATCCACAGCCTTGCCTCCAAGGTATTCAACAACCTTTAGGTCTTCTTCCTCTGAGCTGTTGACTTCAGTTCCTGTGCCTCAGCACGTCTTTGTCTGATTCCTCAGAGTTCAGAAGTGCACTCATGAACTGGTATTCAGAGTCTACAATGCTCTGTCATGCCCTCCTGACATGAAACCTCAAAGACCCTCAACCTGAAATCAAGCACACTCCCTGTAATGGTATGATAGCAACACACAATCATAGCATATAATGAACACCCACAGGCATGCATATAAGACAGAACATATGCAGGAAAAATTGATGTTGTTTATATTAAAAATGGAAATCACCTGTATTTTACAAAGGTGTTCTCGAGCTCTCTCTGGATCTTCTCTCCTCTAACATTAATTCTTTAAAATGAGATCTCAAAATATCTTTTACCTGAGGGGCTCATCGAGCGCTTCCCTCCAGGTTCACCTACTCTATTAAATTACATTCAATGGGTTGTCTAGTCCAGAATCAGAACTAGATCTCGACCATACACACATTAAATGCCTATCTTATCTACAGCCTGCACAAAGGCATGGCTTCTATGGCTCACCATCCTAAGACATTTAATTACATTCATTTCAAATTTGAATGAGGACTGCGCCTCTCTCCTCAGCTTTAAATGCATGCTCTCGACGTGGCTGACTGGTTGGCCACTAACGTGGAGCGATGCTCCTGCATCATACTCCACAACTGCAAAAATCATGAGCTCCTGCTCATGAGCTTCCCCTATAGCTGTTGGAATCCTCTTGGATCCCAAACAAATCTATGGAGCTGTCCATCTGCTCCATCCTACTGCTACTGCTGCTGCTTCTGTGCTGCTGCTGTTGCTGTTGCTCTTCTGCTCAGCCTCTCCTCACCGACAGTTTCTGCTGATCTCAACATCAGCCTTCTGATGTCTTCTATCACCTCATCCAGCGCTCCAGTGGGTGGTCCTATTGTTGCAGTCTCCTCAGCTGCAAAATTTTTCTACAATTGGGCAGATCACTATGATCTCCCATGCCATCTTCTTCATCATCTGTGGCCTCAAGTTGCCACTCTACTGCAGACTTCAGCTCTGTAGTCTCTTCTTGACTGACTTACTGCTCTGACAACTCAAATGTTGTCAGTCCTCTGGCTGGCCCTGGATTGTTCAGCCAATCCTCCAACATTTCCAACTCCATCTCCTATGGAGTGATAACTTTACCTGCCAGCTCCTCGACTTCCTCCACTGCTAGCTTCAGTGCTACAGCTTCTTGCCTTTCATCTTCCTGGTTATATATGTTGAGACACTCCTCAGAATGCTCGTCTTCTTCTTTTGTTTCTTCTTGGGAAACTTCCAAAGTCTGCTCTAATTCTTCTTCTTCCCTGACAGTCATCATCCGTTGAGACTATTCTGCTGCTGCATTATCCACAACATCAATTTATGCCTCCTCCTGGGCACATGGTAGGAATATCCCAATTCCCCCAATCATCAAAAGATCATTCTGATCTTCCTTCTCCTCTGTCAGTTGCACCTGCTGATCCTTTTCCATCTGCTTTGTCAGCTCCTCGGGCTGATCCAAATTCACTTGCTCATCCCTGCCGACCTGGCAATATGGGAAGTCTCTGATGCTTCCCTGACAAACCATGATATCAACCGATCCCATCTTCATCAGCACTCCTTGCTAAATTGAACTCTTTATGAGACCTTCAGATGGTCCCAAATTTTCATCTCTACCCACCTGGAAGTTCAATATGCTTCTGCTTCCCTCCTGGCAGTCTTCGAGATCCCTCAATGATCTCTCATCATTTCCTTCCTGGCAAATTGAAATTCCTCGACTGTCCTCCTGACAGTCCGTGAGATCCCGCCTTACCCTCCTGGAAAACTGGAATTTCTTCTTCTTTGCCTTCCTGGTAGTCCTTGAGATCCTCAGCTGATCCCAATTCATCTTCTTCATCATCATCGAGACCTCTCCCAGTCTCTGGCATACAGTGATCAATCATCTTTTCCTTTATGGCCTTGAGGTTTTCAGCATACCTCAACCATGTCTTCAACAACTTGCACTGTCTCATGACCATCAACTCCTTGACTGGCCATTTCACACTTGCCTTCTCCATGGGAAAATTTTGCATTCGTCTCCTCCTTCTATCCTGTCGCATCCGTAGTTTGAACTCCTCTATGTCTGCCTTTAATTCATAGAGTTCTCTTGTCATTTATTTATCCCATTCGGCAAGATTTTTTCCCTTTCTCTTCTTTCTATGGCCTTCAGTAGCCATCTTCCTGTCTCTGTCTCCCTCTTTGGAAAACCTGCTGCTGTTACTCCTACAATCCTGAGTGCTTAGATTCATCTTACAGTCCTACTGACTAACTCCTCGACTACTGCCTACCTGCAAACAATCGTCACAGAGTCCTCCAACAACTATGTCTTCTTCTACCTCTTCTATCTGCAGTATACAAACATAATCCCGCTCTGATACCACTTAATGTGTATCAGAGTGCTTTTCTCCTCTGCCTCTTCCTGCCTAAAATATACAAGCAAGAACTAGCTCTGATACCACTTGACACAGACAAGAAGTCGTGACCTCACCCCGTTGTGCTCTCCTGCTCATAGGATCGCTCTTATTCCTTATTTCTTCTGAGTCGAAGCATCTCTTTATATCCCCTCAGGAATCACTATTCAAAACTCTATCCATAGGTCCTTGTTTTCACCTTCTCGGCCCCTTCACCAGACCGTGATCAGTTCCCCACGGGAAACTATGTATCGGGCTTCGGGGTTTCGGTATTTCCGCTACCACAAACCACTGTCCTCGTGAATCTCCCATCTCTGATTGTCGATGTGCGCTTCTACTGCCTTTGGCCCCCACCGGCTATGCCCTGGTCCATACGACCATTACCCCATGACCTTGGTCTCACCACTCTATCGGAGTTTCGGAACTTTCGATGTCAAAATGCGCATGTCCATGGGACTCGCGATATGCCAATCCCCGATGCGCTCCTTTTCTGACCTTTAGCCCTTCCAGCTCAGCTCCCGCTCATATGACCAATTCCCATGACCACAAACTTATCCCATCGGGGCTACGGGGTTCGCAATTTCATGATGCAAACGCCCTCAGGACTTCTGATTGTCCAAATCCCAATTCTCTGCTTAGTCGACAGTTTTTCTCCACTGCGGTGTTATCCTCCTCCTTTTCTATTCTGACAGCTGGCCCCCACTGATCAGGGTTCCGCAGTTCGCGAATTCAAAGGGCACAATTCACTTGTCACCGACATCCCTGATATCCCGATGAACACCAAACGCCGATGGCTCTCAATGATTGCCACCTGTCCCACAGATGGACGACTCTAATTCCTCCTCAGGGTTCACAACTTCAAGTTCCTTGAGTGCCTTGTCTCCAGCACTCGCGAAAGTCCGATTGTCGATTTGCCAATGGGCGACCTCCTGTCGGTTCTCTCGCCAATGGCGCTGATGCTTGTCATGCGTCCTTCTCAAATAGACGATCCCGATCTTGTCAGGATTTCGAGGCTTTCGCTACCCTGGTTCCCTCGACTTCAATAACATCGATTCTCTGAGTGCCGATCTCCTGATCCTACGATGGATTTCTGCCACCTGTCCCTCCGAACGGACGGTCCAGATTATGTTGGGGTTTCCGACCTGGATTTTCACCGATGTCTTGTCCATGGGAATGTCGATTTTTCGATGCCTGTCGAGACTTCTCTCCTCCTACTACTCACAAAGGATTAACCTCCGTGCACCTTCTCCCGACCCAATGGCTGTCGGGCATTCGAGTGAGATCCGATGGCTATCGGTCTCCTCCTTCTGCGGCTCCTGCTGAGATCCTCCTGAACGTGTAAAACCAACGGTCCAGATCCGTCTCCTTTCGATTTGATGGCTACTGTGATCCCTCAATATTCTGTTCTTTCTTTCATGCTCTTGGAAGGAATTCAGTTCCTTCAAGGTCTCAAACCTTATCTTCTTTCCTCAACGAGCTCCCGAACCATGAGCTTCACCGTGCGTGTACAAACACTTGCTCCTTCTGAGCTTTTATTCTCCTTTCGTATCCTTAAAGAACTCTGGTGTCTTCACTCCTTGCAAGACCTCTATGCACACACGGTGCGGTCCCTCCTAAGATTATACAATCACTCAGGCCCCTAAGGGATTTTTGTTTCTCCTTCCCCACAGATGGAGAATAAAAATACCTTCCTGGTCCTTTGCTCAAGCAACCTCCTTGTTGAGTCCTTCTGGGTGTTCAATAACCCAGTGAAAATCCTTCAGGGGATTCTTCCTACGGCTCCAAAACTCAAAGAGTTCTCTTCGCCTCTGTGCCTATCTGCACACTTTCTCGATGCCCTCCTGGTGGAGTATATTCTCCACAAAACGTTCAGTAGTTCTGGGTTCCCTCTGTGCACCCTTTGCACCTGCTCAATACCCTACTAGCAGATCTCTTTCTCTTCCACAGAACACTCAACGATTCTATCTTCCTGTGCACCTATGCACCTGCTCAATTCCCCTCTAGCAGAGCTTCCAGAATCCTCAGTGATTTTGTTCCTTCTTCAAACTCTCAACAAAGTTCCTACCTTTGTGCACCATTGTACACATGCTCAATGCCCACTTGGCAGAGCTCCTACAAAACTCCTAAAAGATTCTGTTTGCAACTATGTTTCTTATCCACAGCCTTGCCTCCAAGGTATTCAGCAACCTTGAGGTCTTCTTCCTCTGAGCTGTTGACTTTAGTTCATGTGCCTCAGCACGTCTTTGTGTGACTCCTCGGAGTTCAGAAGTGCACTCATGCACCGATATTCAGAGTCTGCAACGCTCTGTCATGTCCTCCTGAAATGAAACCTCAAAGACCCTCAACCTGAAATCAAGCACACTCCCTGTAATGGTATGATAGCAACAGACAATCACAACATATAATGAACACACACAGGCATGCATATAAGACAAAACATATGCAGGAAAAAATGTTGTTGTTTATATTAAAAATGGCAATCGCCTATATTTTAGAAAGGTGTTCTCGAGCTCTCTCTGGATCTTCTCTCCTCTACCATTACTTCTTCAAAATGAGATATCAAAATATCTTTTACCTGAGGGGCTCATTGAGCGCTTCCCTCCAGGTTCACCTACTCTATTAAATTACATTCAATGGGTTGTCTAGTCCAGAATCAGAACTAGATCTCAGCCATACACACATTAAATGCCTATCTTATCTACAGCCTGCGCAAAGGCATGGCTTCTATGGCTCACCAGCCTAAGACATTTAATTACATTCATTTCAAATTTGAATGAGGATCGCACCTCTCTCCTCAGATTTAAATGCACGCTCTTGACGTGGCTGACTGGCTGGTAACTAACTTGGAGCGATGCTCCTGCATCATAAACGCTCTTCTGGATGGCTCTGCCCTCTAGATGAGCATTATTTACAATTGTTGTCACACTATCTACAAACACCATATCCCTTCATATCCCTTGCATGTTTCTCCCAACTAATACTCTATCATCTGGTACTCAATCATTGACCCTCTGTCCATGCTTTATCCACCCGAGAGAATTGTTTAAGCTAGCATGTCGGTCGATAGGCATGAGCCCATATTTCAAATATACAGAGAAACAAAAGAATATCAAGCTTGTAAGAAAAAATATGAACAGGCAGGGTGGGTGCCATTCTTGGAGAAATTTAAAGGTCATCATGAGGGAATTTCTCTCGTCTTTGTGAAGATATACGATGGAGAAAATGTGTAGCTTGGGGATGTGAGGTTAACAATTACAGAGGTCACTATAACAGAATTTATGGGTCTCCTGATGGCTAGAGAAAAATAATTCAAGAGAGTGATCGTTGAGAAAAAAGTCTGTCAAAAATTCCTTAAGCCAGAGCAACATGACCCTGATTGGACCAAGGGCATCCCTCGAAGATACATCAAAGAGGAATACTGGATGATGCATATAAGTTTGCAGAAATTCCTCACCTGCGAGGGAAGGTATTCCATGACCTTCATTTATCATTTAAATATTTTATCACATTTCGAGGGAGGACCACAAATTAATTTTCCCCACTTTTTATGGATGATTTTAAAGAAAATGGCAAAAGGGGTGAGGCCAGTTTCCAAGAAACCTAAGACTAGCCTTCATCATCATGGTTTAATCAAACTTCTAGTTGTTCATGCTTTAAAAACACAAGGGGGTAGTTGGAAGTAGTTAGTCCAATAGGGTTTCACTCAAGAAAAATCGAAGTCGATTGAGACACAAGAGGCAGGAGCACATAGTTAAGGATCAAGAAGAAAAACAAAGAAAGACAAAAAAATGGCATCAGGAGGCAAAGAAGACACTGCTATGCCCAACTCATCTTAGCCCATTGAGAAATTAGTGACAAAAAACTCTGTCGTAGGGAAACCTGTTATATCAAGAAAGAAGACAACCACTCAATTCCAGAGAATAAGTCCTACTTTGGTTAAAAGGAGTAAAAGACGAAAATAAGGCTCAAGACCAGGTGGTCAATCAGATAGCGTTATTGAAACAATTGTGGAAATGTCATCATAACCAACTAGTCAAATAGAGAAGACCGCTCACTTCCATTTACAAACCAAGAAAAATTCTACACCAACTAAAGCATCTAACTTGGTCCTGTGCCCTAAAGACCAATGATCATAGAATAAGAAACAAAAGAAGGAGGAGACAGATCAACAGGAGATTTTACTAGAGACAACTATAAAACCCCCTCTGAAATCCTCTAAAAAATTGAAAAGTATTTATGAAGTTACTCGGCCTTCCCAAAACTCAGTTGGTGAACTGAAGGAGACAGCTAAGGTGACAAGTAAAAATAGAAAGAAACTAGAAGGAAAGGAGGCACAAGTTCCAGAGCCCACGCCTTAATCTTCCAGGATAGGAATACGGGTTTTCCAGCAGAAGCAAACCCCAGAATTTACAATTCAAGCCCACAAGATAAAATTCAAGTCAACACAGGAGGAACAGGTGTCCAGGCCTACCCCTTTCAGTAAATCTAAGAAAAGGAAACTATTTGAAGAAAATCCTACCCCTATTAGCAATTCTAAGAAAGCCTTGTTGCCCATATGCAGGACCACCAGAAGTGTGGCCAAACATGCGACAACTCCAAACATAACTTCTCCTCAAAGAGAATATATGGATATTCCAAGTTATCTGGAAAAAGGGAGTGGTTGGGGAGCTGCCACAAGTGCAACAGAAGGAATGGTAACAATAAGTGAGATGGAAGGGTTGGTAACATAGAATTTGATGGATTTGAGGAAAGGAAAATAAGCTCGAGAGGTGGTAACTCAGGAAGCAATCACACCAAGTCTAGGAAAGTCTTTGAGAAGACGAAAGATGATAATAAAGGCTATGAGGAGTTTGAGGAAATAAAAAGAGGCTCGAGATATGGTGGCCAAGAAAGTACTCACACCAAGCCCAGACAAGTCCCTGAATGAAGAAACATTTTTAACATAAATTGAGAGATTGAAGAAAGAAGTTGAAGATTACAAAATACTAGACAGGCATATCAAGGCAAAGAATGCATAATTGAAAGAGCAGCATGCATAAGTCTCTATGAAACTTAACAAGGTCTTGTGATTGATCCATTACACTAGGGTGATAAAGAAGGAATTGAAGAGTGAAGCTTCTGCTGTTAACATCTTGCAATCTAAGGAATGACAAAGGAGGGACCAATTATGAAGAAAGTTTTTGGGTATCAATTTTTGATAGCGTTGCATGAGGGCATGGAACATCTTAAGCATGGGGAAAATGTTGAGTCTTTATTTTGACATAAGATAATACCCTATATTACCCTATATATATGCCTTTTTCCCTCTATTATAAACCTATACTTGACTACTCCCTCCCAAAACACATGCCTAATATCTATCTCATATCCACAAGAGGTAATTGATGATTTAAAGCATATTTGTTTAACTTTCTTAAATTAATTCAATTGAAACTGATTTATTTTGTATAGTACTAATGATTTGATTT
>SNQJ01S0240597.1:0-13531 GCA_010110895.2 Picea sitchensis
ATCGTATTCCAAAGTTACGCCCCTGAAAAGTTGATACACCAAACTACCCAAAACGGGGTCCACAAAAATGTTGGCTTTTCATCTTCTGGGGTTAGGGTTTTGGATTTTCTTTATGATAAAAATGTCTTTGGAGCCTCATTGTAAAATCATCTTCTTGCAAATGAGAGTAGCAGACACATCTCTTCTCAAAGATAAGCTACCACCATTCTAGCGAGTCTTTCACTTTGTATTTTTACAGTCTTTATACATTTTCGCTCATTAATAGAAAATTGTGTATTACTATATCTCTGTGTTTATGGTTGCATCTCTAATACATTTCTGTTATATTATTGGATATCCAAGATACCTTTGTACATTTCTTTATTATATCTCCGCTCTCATTTTGTGTTGAAAATAATCTAGATCAGTGGTATCAAAGCAGGCTGCTCTTGATAGTTTTTCAGTGCATGTCCCCGATGAGGTCCGAGTATAGCAATTTGGGTCTCGAGCTTGTCTCTCATGAGGAAAATCGATATCGCATGCCCAAGAAACCCCCCATGGAAGAAGAAAATAAAAATGACAAAGCAGACAATTCTATTAATCTGTTGCTTGAGCAAGCTTTCACGTGACAGAGGGACAGAATGATGGAGAATTTTTCCCACATCCTTCAACGCCTTCCAATAACAACATGTACGTATTCATCAAGCCACCACTTTGGAGGCAACTTGCCTTTCAAGGTACAATTTAATTTTGATATTCCCATATTTGAAGGACAGATAGATGTAGATGCCTTAGAAAAATGCTTAAATCTGCTAGAAGGTTATTTCCCTGTTCATAATTTCTCCGACAGGGAAAATATCACCTTTGCACTCCTTAAGGCTCTCCCCCATGTCAAACATTGGTGGGAAACTTACTGGGAGAAAAGTTCCACAAAGGAGTCTGGAATATATGGGGTCGAGCCCACTTGAGAATTTTTTTGTGGGTGTGGTAAAGGAACAATATTACCCTATTGGAAACTATAAGGACAAGTACATGAGATGGACCACACTGCAGCAAGAAAGGGGCCAAGCAGTTCCATAGTTCACCAATACCTTCCATACCTTGCACAGCAAGATGGGTATCAAAGACTCCGAACGACATGTGGTTCTGAAATACCATGGGGCTCTACACAGATACATCCAAACTGAAATGGATTTTCTGGACATCTCATCACTCGGTTCTGCTTATCGATATGATGTTAAAATCGAGCAGAATTTTAAGCACCAGAACAAATGGGAGTTCAGGTCTGCAAATCCTCAACAACCAAAGTATGACAAAGATGACCCTAATAAACAATATCTCGAAAACCAGTCCAAGCCACAGGAAAAGAAGGGTCATAGAAGGAAGAAGAAGGACACTGGAAAATGGTGTAATTTCCACAAAATCCCTTGGCACAACATCGATGAATGTCGCTCAAAACAGTCATTGGTGGATGAGATAAAAGACAAGGAGCCGAACCCTGATTCATAATTTGATTATGAAAATAATGATAGAAGACAGATCATCGACACAGACCCCACTGCTATTGTCGCGACTGCAACAATTCAACCAGAAGAACCAACATATTCTAAAGAGGAGGAGTGCCTTTTTCATTCACATATGTGGGTGAATGGGACCCCACTGCATTTTATTATTGATAGCGGAAGCCAGAAGAACCTCATCTCAACAAAGGTCGTCAAATAGTTGGGATTTTCGACAACACCACACCTGCATCCATACAACATCGGGTGGCTTCGCCAGGGATGAGATCTTCATGTTAGTCAGTAGTGTGGATTGTCATATGACATCCAACCCTTCAAGGATGAGGTATTATGTGATGTTTCCCCCTGGATGTCTGTGATGTTATCTTGGGCTATCCATATATGTGGAAGTGTGATGCTATTTATATATGAGTCTTGACCTCATAGTGTCATTATTACTCTGGGGGATCATCTCTATAGGATACCAGAGGTAATTAAGACTATTTTCCCACCTAAACAATGTTGCAAGGTAGTATCTCATACTACAAAATTCAGCATCTTCACAATCTATTCAAAGCGTGAACAAAAGAACACCACTGTAGCCTCAGTCCAAGCACCTTCTATCCAACAGAAGCAAGTCAACAATATTGCAACAAAGTGTAAAGATTCCTTCGACACACAGGCATATCATGTAGCCAAACTGGTTGAAAAGGTATAACCCTTCCAGCCACAGGTTCGTGACAACCTTCAACAAGCTAAGCAATGCAACTTCTCCAACAAGGCAAGCATCGCATTAAGATGTAGATTCAACAAAAACTTTTCCCTCTCCCGCAGGCACTCAATGCAATGGATACCATTGCTTCCTAAGGATGGAGGATTGATCTAGGTGGATATCGGTGACCACCCACCTTTTCCAACTGGCTCAAAATAATTTTATGACAATTTTGGTAATTTACTATTTTTAGTAGTTTTTAACTTCTGGGGTTATTTTGAGGGCCTAAATGAAGGTTTTTTGGGATATATCTTCTCAATGATATCCAAAGTCTCTCATTGATCCCAAAAAATGAATCTCCTCGACGATACCTTTCCAACTATCTATCATGTACCCCAAACGGAGATCGTATGCCAAATTTACGCCCCGGGGAAGTTGATACACCAAATTACCCAAAATGAGGTCCACAAAACTATTGGTTTTTCATTTTCCTGGGTTATGGTTTTGGATTTTCTTTATGATAAAAATTCCTTTGGAGCCTCATTGTAAAATCATGTTCTTGTGAATGTGAGTAGTGGACACAACTCTTCTCAGAGATAAGCTGCCACCATTCTACCGAGTCTTTCACTCTGTATTTTTACAGTCTTTGTACATTTTCGCTCATTAATAGAAAATTGTGTATTACTATATCTCTGTGTTCATGGTTGCATCTCTGATACATTTCTGTTATATTATTGGATATCTGAGATATTTCTGTAAATTTCTTTATTATATCTCCGCTCTCATTTCCTGCCAAAAATAATTTGGATCAGTCCTTGGTAATCAATTAATGTTCTTCCTTTGCAAAATTCCACCATGCCGATTTTCAATGGGAATTTTGAAATTGTCCACTCCTAGGAAGCTTGGTGTAATAAATTTGTTTTGTTTCATTACATGTGCTGCATTGGAAGAAATCTTGTTTGCAATCCAACTTTTGGGTTCATGTCTAAACTTTGGCGACAAAGTTGATTTCTATTGGAAACCATTTGTTGAAGTTCTTGTATACACAAATATACAAGTATGTGGTGATGCATCAATATTCCATATCTTAACTTCTAAAATGGAATTTTCTAAGAGCATTTCCAATATCGATGAGTGAATCATAACCCTAGAAATGGAAAGGGAGATTAGGATTCCTAACACAAATAGAAGCCATGGAGAGAGAATCTAACACTGGGTTAAAAGATGGAGTCTAGACCTTCATGCATAGATCATAGCCACCCTAGAACCAAGGACTCGAGTTGAAGATTCGATCACGGTCCTATGCTAAGTCAATCCCCACAACGAAGAAGTATTTAGCACATGACGTAGATATGGGCTTCCTCTTTGATTCCCAGGATTTAAGCACATGAGATCCACTACGGTAGATATGTGAATCTTTTCTAGAGGCCATTAATTTTCAAATAAGACCATTGTATTTGTAAAAAGTAGCATGATTTGCAACATCTTTAGCTACGAGAATGGTTAATGTTGGTGCCTCTTAAACCATATGAAGTCTAGGCAGCTATAATCCACCCAGGATTCCATTTTGCACATCTTTAAATGAAACACTAATGATCCTTTTGGATGGAGCGATGTTATCCACATAAGAAGTGATTCATGGTCGATCCTCTATTCTCTCCTACATTATCCTCCTTTCACTCACCTTTAAAATTCAAATGTGTTCAAATGCTTCCTTAGAAACCACTGCTTAAAAAAGTGGTTAGTTGATCAATTCCTAATTCTAATGCAATGNAGTGATTCATGGTCGATCCTCTATTCTCTCCTACATTATCCTCCTTTCACTCACCTTTAAAATTCAAATGTGTTCAAATGCTTCCTTAGAAACCACTGCTTAAAAAAGTGGTTAGTTGATCAATTCCTAATTCTAATGCAATGAATCCGAGGCTTAATTCAAACCCTCTTGGGTTTTATCACCATAATAACTTTCAAATTCTAACACAACTCATCGAAATGTAAAAATTCTCATTAAAAATGTTGAGTTATGACCTCTCTCTTTTTTTAACCAAAAACATTGTGTAGAGTTTATAGTGGTAAGCAACGACCACTTATAAACCCTAGCTAGTACCAATAACCCACAATCCAACACTAAAATGAAATTTATGGTTTGCCAAGGGTCGATATGTCGAGAGGCATTCCCACAAAGGGCGAAGGGCACTTATGGGGGACGTCTACCTTTTGAGCCTCATCACAACAGACCGTATATCTCATTGGGGATTTTAACCCAAGTGGGGAGAGTATAAGACTTGCCTCCCAACCATTTGAGCTATTACCCCTTAACAAAGTTATAACCTCTTCGTTAAAATTTGAATCAATCAAATTAAGAAAAATAGTAACTAGGTAGAATATCACCTGCATGGCCTCTTGTTAATAACCTCAAGATATTTTGAAAACCATTTTCTTACCTTACTTTTTCACACTGAGAATTTATCTCCCCACACCTTAAAGGAAAAATAGTTGTCTAATCAATGATGTGTTTCCCACTAAATCCAACCTTTATCTACTCTTGATAATGAAATCAAATTCAAAACTTGACATTTGCTATACTAGCAATTTAGATCATGCAAACGATAAACATTGAGGCTTTATAAATCTAGGTATCATTCACAAAGACACATCTAGGTGTAAAATTAGATGTTTCTTCAAATGTTATAAACACTACATGATCATGATCTGAGTTTTCAAAGATGTGGTGTCTATTTGGATCCCAGTTTGAAGGTTGGCATGGCTGACATTGATATATTGGTTTACTACTACTAACCTTCTATAACTATGTACATGATTTTCCTTTGCAAAATTATTATGAGTGATAGAAACATGACCACCATAAAGAAAGAGGGGAACAAAGGGATAAAGAGAAAGTGTCTCACATAATCTTGGTGCAATGGAGGGACAATGGAGAATTAAAACAATAGTGACAATTGAGGGCTTGTATCTCACAATAGTCATAGCTTTCCATGGTTCATATGAGCTACTATGTGAGATGTACAAGCAAGACATTCCACCTCCACCGAGACCTAGTAATTCCTTAAATAAAGAAGATATCAATGATCTTGGTATACATCACATGGCTCAAAGGCCTTATATGTATAGAGTTGATACCTATGCAAAACATTTCCCTATCTAGATGTGATCCATTAGTTAGTACAAAGATCCAATTTGTAAGATAGGCGAATACATTTGCATGAAAAAAGAGGCATTGCTCCTTTCATGCCCACAACTGGTCATGCTTATAATAACTTTGACTTCAAATCCATGTAATAAAGTTTATTCACGATATTATTAGTTTTTTCTCTTCTTCTAAATTATAATTTTCCTATTCTAAGTTGGAAAAGAATGTAAACAACCATGGGGAAGATAAAGAATGAGGGATGAATGTGAATAGTCACAATAGTGTAACCCCCTTTTCTCTCTCACACACATATAAAGAAGTTATAAGAGGAGGATTTTTTGGGGTAAGAATAACTTGAGAGTAAGATTGTGTAGTCCAAGTTTCAAGCCCCCACTAGGCAAATATAATACAATCATGTAGATTTGCGGTGAATAATTATATAATTCCCTTGCTACTTTCCTTCATGGCTAATATCAATTATTTTCTTGTGAATGTAGATTCATTAAGTTCATATTTACTATTATGTTTGCCTGACACATAGTGGATTTGTTAATTTATAATTTTGGATTCATTGGTTTGTGTAGATACAGTAAATTTAGGACCACATAAGAATAAAAATGTGTGTTTCTATTTCTAAGAAACTTCATTGATTTTATTTCTTGATCTTACATTTCATTTGTGTTGTTTTCATTTTGTAATAATTTTGTTTATACACTCAAACACCCCAAAGAACCTTATTCCAAAAAACACATAAAAATCAAATAAAAAAAAAACCTCAAAAATGGTAAGTTGGTGCCTCACGCTAGAGGAGTCATCTTAAGGGTGGAGACTCTGATTGGGGCATCTTCATCTAATGAATTCTATGTGAAAGTTGACTTAGGACATTCATCCATGTCAATAGACACAAAAGGAACAAAAAAATGATGCAAAATTGGTTGAAAAAAAGATCACGTGTCCCATTTCCAATGTCATGTGCCACATTCAAAGTTTATGTGTTTCACTTGATGGTCATGCACCCCACTTCAAGTTCGTTCATCCCATTTCCAAGGTTGTATGACCTATTTACATTGTATTAGTGTACCATGATTTGAACCTATGACCTATTAGTCACTAGCCTAGTTGGTGCAAAACTGGATGCAAAAGATGAAAAACAATGCAACTAAAATGGATGCAATGGAGATGTTAAACATTATAAAGAGATGTGAAAATGGATGCAATAGAGATGCTAAACATTAAAAAGTGATGCAGAAATGGTTGTAGATGGACACAAAAGTGGATGCAAAAATATGACGTCAAAGGATTGACATACATCCCATTTTCTAATTTTCATGGAAGAGGACACAAATAAGGACACTATGAACTTATATCGTAGTAGTGGGGAGAGAAGGTCTTCCTTTTCTTCCTAAAGCTCAATTAAAGTTGCCATAAACAAACCAGTTTGTCTATGAAAACTTCTCCATTATTAAATTTCAAAAGGTCACTCATTCAATTACATTATTTGTAACATAAATATTAACAATGCTTAGCTCGAGAGAATCTAAATGCATCATAACTAATATTAATTTCCCAATGAAGTTAGTTCCTAGATCTATGACATATGTAATATGTAATGAGATACAACATTCATCAGTTGTCAATCATAGACTAATAAAATTAACAGATTTTTTATTAGTTTTGACATTTTATTAGGTTCTATCTATGCTTTTACCAGTTGGATATCTCTACTTTTACTAGTTGGACATTTTGTCAGTGCTTGAAAACACAGCGATCATCTTTTCCTTTACAATAATGCATGATCATCTAATTGTAGTATGGTACAAATTTTATGCTATTTCTTCTCTTTGATAAAACAGTTGTTTATAAAAGTGGAGAACAACGGCTCGCGAGGGGGATAAATCCTTGCCAAAAGTCTATATTCTTTACTAATTGGCATTTCTTCCTTTATCTACTTGCGTGTAAAGTTGATTCGATAGTTGTTCTTGTGTTTACCATGGCGGTCGATATTATATATCTTTGCACAATCGAAAGGTAGAGTTACCATGTCATGTTGTTTACTTTAATGGGTGTCCATTTATGTGATCACATAGTCCCATGCATCTTGGTTGGTCATCCACTAACCATTAATTAGAGTGAAAACAAGGATGAGTAAGAAAAACACATGGAGGGCGAGTGCAACGTTTTGTTTTATTGCCATATATATATATATATATATATGGGGAATTTGTGTTGATCATAATAACAACTACATACACACATATATAATGTGTGTATATATATTTATAAGGAAAACCTTGTTCCAATTATAATAGTGGTTGATAACGTCAAGTGACTTGACAAGATTTGAATAAGTAACTTATGGCCTCCCCATTGGCAACATATCTTGGGTAGATGGTTCAATCGTTTGTGTTAATCTTTGGGGCTTTATGATTAGAAAACCTTGCAGGGCCCATCATTTTCCCCTGAAATATCAAGATGGAGAGCAACTCAACCTCCAACCATAATAGTTGTCGAAACCTAGTGGGACCCAGGGAGACTCGATCTTTAGCTAAACTAAAACCAAAGACCTCACAACCAAGTTTGTCTTAAAATAATGTATTTAGAACATTTGAAATATATATATATATATATATATATATATATATATATTAGTTTGGGAAGGATGGCTATGGCTAGAGATGAAGATGGAGTTATTATGTCCACCATTGCCCATGTAGCATCAAGTTGAAGGAGTTTATGCTTAAACCATACACAACTTCAAAAAGAAAATTACATATATGAATCTCAAATACGGTGCTCTTCTTGAAAATACGTGAGCAACTTGTTGTATTTTAGTAGAGATGGAGTTTGACGAGCAAATCGTTGGTTACGAGGTGATTTAGTCATGAAATAATAGTCATCTTGTCCTTTGCAATAATGCATCTAATGCTTCCCTTGAAAACACAGTGAGTGTCTTGTCCTTTGCAATAATGCATTGACATCTCCTTCTAGTCCATAGTATCATGCCCCACCAGGCCTGGACTTTCAAATTTACCCTGCCTATCAACTAAAAACTTGATATTTCTTGGCCAACTTCCAGTTCTATTTGTAGATTCACCACCTATTATTTATGCTAGATTCACCACCTATTCTTTACGCAAAAGAAAACGTTCTCTTTCTCAAACAAAACAACATTCCTTAATTAAAGATCCTTAACCAAAGTTCAGTTCTATTTGTAGATTCACCACTTATTCTTTATTCTAGATTCACCACCTATTCTTTATGCAAAAGAAAACATTCTCATTCTCAAACAAAAAAACATTCCTTAATTAAAGATCCTTAACCAAAGTTTTTTAAGAGCTGGATCAAAACAACTATATAGTTTTGTTTGTTGAAAGTGAGTTAACAAAAACGAACTCATGAGAATCCATAGTGACTCACACATTGTCATTAACCACAATACAACAATGCATTGAGGAAGTATATACTTCAATGTGTGGTAGTCATTCTTGACCATGTAAGAGCCTACAAATTCTTTGTTCTAAAATCTTTTATATTTATAAAAAAATTCCATAGAACATTTATTATTTCGAGAAGATTTCCAAATAATATACAAAACTCAATCACTTGTGAGTAGAAAAGCTCAATCTAAGATACTCATTTATTCCTTCAACCAGATGCCATTCACAATCCTTGGTGAAGCTTCCTTCAACTAACCTAGCATATTCCTTCAACTAATCTACAAGGTTATGATTCACGAACCTTGGTGAAGCCATATGTATGGCCTAGTTCCTATACTATATATTATATACCTTATATACCTACTATATCATATATCATATATACCTACTAGAATTTTTTACGTGTACTCCACTTAGTTACAGGTCAACTACTATATCATATACCATATATACCTACTGGGATTTTTTATGTGTACTCCACTTATTACATCGATAGGCATCCCCCTATTGGAATCGGTGGATTAATCAACCTTTTAATCATAAATTTCATTCTTAGGGTTAGTAATTGAAGATGTTGGCATATTCTTCTCCATACTCTCTAATCAATGGATGATATTTTGATAAATTAACTTCCACTCATTTATAAAGACATACATTTATGTGATTACTTTTTCACATTTACTAAATAAGATTAAAAAATTAGTTGCTCACCACCAGATTTCCACGTTCAGTGATTAAGAGATAATCTGTTAAGCTGGCCACGATTTACTAAATTATTGTTACTGGGCGGATAGGTATGGCCACGTGGGCGTTGGATGCCAATTAAAAAGTTTTACGTGCAGTCATTTTTTTACCATTGCATATGTTTATGGCCACGTGGATGTGAAGTGAAGCATTTCAACCTCCAGCCTCCCCTCTGTGCGCATTTGAAGTGTTGGCCATGATTTCCATGGAGAATATGAAACGATTACGAGTACGCATCAACAAAGGAGCGAGTGCGCATCAATCAGACTCCAGTATGATTATGTTTGAGGTAGGAAGGAGAGGATGCCCAGGGGCTCCCATGGCTATTCCCGTGATTGAACTTGCATTGGCTCAGTTGACGCACATTTTTTATTGGAGAGTTGAAGGTGGTCCGTCCTGACTGGATATGAAGCAAGCAGGACAATGTTTGGTCTGTAATGAGTAAAGATGCGCATATTCTTTGGTCTGTAATTCGTGGTGAAGTAATTACGAGAGGTATTGGAAGATGATACACAGATGGTACATTTTGTGGTAAGAGTGGAAGATTTTCCATTATAGCAGGGATACCAGAAATTCCTTTATTCATGATAAAACTGAGGAATAGATCGATTTGCCCTCCATATTTTTGTGATGCATGTTTGTATGAAAATAAATCGTCATGGCGGAAGTTATATGATGGCAAAACAAAATTGGATACAGATACATCCATTTAGTGCACTCTATGTTATTAATCCCATCTATTGTTTATTTATGTATGTATATGTTCCTTCAATATATTTATTAGTCTGGAATTGGAGAGAATTTGGACTGTTCGGCCCTAACAATATATTTATATGTTCCTTCAATATATTTATCAGTCTGGAATTGGAGAGAATTTGGACTATTCGGCCCTAACAATATATTTATCAGCCTACCTGCCTTGTTATTAAAATTGAAGAGAATTTGGACTTGGAAGTCAGTTCAGCCCTGAGAATCTGTCTATGTGGAAATTCTGCAGCTTCATTGATGTATTCAACATGTGAAACTCTTTGGTCCAGACAATCATGAAACATCTTAGCCCTTTTAATTTCCAGTTGCAAAGCTACCAAATTGGCACACACAGGGAGAATATTTGCATATGCTTTCTCCAAGAATGGTATTCAAACACAAGTTTAATTCCAAAACTTGAATTTTGTCCTCCTCCAGAATTGAAATCTACACAAAAGCTTGTATAACAATCTTGCAAGAACGAATACACCCCAGAACAACGATGGTTGAGGCTATATCCGTAGAAGGGGACCATTTGAAAAGATAATATGGGTTGACTATATTGCTTCCTTTCTTCATCTCATCAACAAATTTCCTTATGAGAACCATAACCCTAACTCAAGAATGTTAAAAAATGTTAATACATAACATTAAATATTGTTAATACAATTGTTGTGTAATAAACTTTAATATTAATTATTTGATTATAAAAAACACATTATTATATATGCTATTACTTCATTGATGTATTCAACATGTGTCCAACTGCAAAGCTGTCAATTTGGCACACACAGGAAGAATATTTGCATACGTTTTCTCCAAGAATGGTATTCAAACACAAGTTAAATTCCAAAACCTGAATTTAATATGCGCATTATATATAAAACTAATATCAATATTAATAATTTTTATATAATTATTTAATATAAAAAACGTTACATTTTACTATAATTATTAATATATTATTATATTATATAACAAAATAATATCAATATTAATTATTAATAGTTGATTATTATTATATTAAGAAAATCACTTTATTTTATTAACAAAACGATATTGTATTTATATTTGATTACTAAATACATTAATATACGATTTGATTACAAAAAATGTTACCAAAGAATTAATATTGTTAATGTTTAAATGTAATATATTATTAATGTTTAAAACTAATGTAATATTAATGTAAACAAATAATGTTATATTATTAATGTATTAATTTTATAATGTGATAATATACTATTAATATAAAACCCATTAATAGTAATGAATAAATATATAAATTTACCAATAAAATAATAAATAAATATAGAATAATATAGCAATAACAAGTTAATAACAATGAGTAAATATAGTAATCTAGCAATAAAGTCATAAATAAATATAGAATAACATAGTAATACTAGGTTTTACTATTTATCCAAAGTAATAAATACATTACCTAACTCATTATTATAAAGGATGAAGAGACATCGGTATGTATGTTGATATTACAAAATTTGGTTGATTTTTATTATTATAATGTGTTTAGTTCAAATGGACATAATCCTGGTTTAAGGGTGTAACTCTAAGAAATGGTACATTTTCTTAATGACAATATTGTGGCTCTCATTTTTTCATTAGTCATTTTTTTCTCATCTCACCTTTTTCACATCTATTAAATGTTTTTCACCTGTAAAAACATCCTTTATAAAATGTTCTTATTTAACTTAACAAACATCCTATCAATGAATTATGACTATAACTAAGGTCATCCTTTGAAATTTCCAGATTTCGTTCTCTTAGAATTTTGATTACATTTGATTATAGTGGATACAATTCAACTTAGGAGTTTCCCCTTATAATTTTGATTGCATTTGATGTATAAGAATTTGGATATATTTTGAAGCCCCAATGATGATATTAGGGTTTATGGTGGAAGACCTTGATGACATTTTCTTAATGACAATATTGTGGCTCTCATTTTTTTACTAGCCATTTTTTTCCCATTTCACGTTTTTCACATCTATTAAATGTGTTCACGTGTACAAACATCCTTTATAAAATGTTCTTATTTAACTTAGCAGACATCTTATCAATTAATTGTGACTATAACTAAGGTCATCCTTTGATATTTCCACATTTCGTCCTCTTAGAATTTTGATTACATTTGATTACAATGGATAGAATTCAAATTAGGAGTTTCCCCTTAGAATTTTGATTGCATTTGATGTATAAGCATTTGGATATATTTTGAAGCCCCAATGATGATATTTTACATAGATAATTAGATAAATTGATTCTTACTACATTTTTTTTATATATAAAATTCACAGTTATAATTAAATTGAGTATTTTTCCAATCATAATATGACAAACATTTCCTCACGTTGAAATTTGACAGACATATCCTGATGTCACAATGTGACAAACATTTGCAAATATCGCAATATGTCGAACATAGTAATGTTGCAATCGATCAAACATAGTAAATTCGCTATGTCGCAAACATATATGGGTATCACAATGTGACGAACATATATGAAAGTCACAATCTGACAAACATTTCCAAATGTCGCAATGTGTCGATCATAGTGATGTTGCAATCTACCAAACACGGTAACATCACAATGTGACGAACATATAGGGACATTGAAATCTCATGAACATTTACGGTCATAATTTGACGAACATAGAATTTTTATAGCAATTTGACAAACATAAATGGACATCGCAATGTAACAAACATATGTATATCATTGCAATGCGACGAATATATCTTCACATTGCAATGCGGTGTACACATCATGACATCACATTATGATAGGCATTTCTAAATGTTCCAATGGGACGAACACAACACATCGTCGCAATGTGATGTATGCAACCTAGTGTGCCAATGTGACAAACATAAAACAATATTGAAATGAGAGAAACATTTCCCAACGTCGCAATGTCATGAACATAACCCACTTTCGAACTGTGACAAACCTATTCCAACACCATAATATGAGAAATAAAAACCCTTCATCCTAATGTGAGAAACAAACATTTCCTAACGTCGCAATGTGCCAAACATTTCCTAACATCGCAATGTGACAAACATTTCCTAATGTTGCATTGTGACAAACATTTCCTGACATCGCAAAGTGACAAACATTTCCTGACATCGCATTGTGACAAACATTTCCTAACATCGCAAAGTGACAAACATTTCCTAACGTCTCAATGTATCAAACATAGTAATGTTGCAACCTATCAAACATAGTAATGTCACAAT
>SNQJ01S0240598.1:0-13531 GCA_010110895.2 Picea sitchensis
TTTTGGTCAAGTCCCTAGTTTCTTCAATGGCGAAGACCTTAGCATCATACTTCAAGAGAAGTGATCTCAACACTTTTTGTACAACCAACGATTCATCGAGCTCTTCACCTAATCTTCTGATAGCATTAACAACTTCATCAACTCTAAGAAGATAGGTTGCAATATCTTCCTTTTCATTCATCTTCAAATTTTCAAATTCTTCTCTATGTTGTTGAAACTTGACCTGCTTAAATTTTGGATCACCTTCGTAGATACTCTTGAGTTTGTCCCATGCCTCTTTAGCAGTGCTGCAAACCATCACTTTGCTAGCAATGGTTGGTGCCAATGCTGCTATAATAACATGTCTGTATTTTGAATTACAACTCATTAGCTTATTCTCATTTGGATCGGTTGGATAATTATTTGGGATTACATAGCCATTTACAACTAAGTACCAAATGTATACTCCCAAAGCCGTTAGGTAAGTTTTCACTCTATCACTCCAGTATGCATAATTTCTTCCATCAAATTTTTGAATCCCATTTGAAATGTGCTCATGGTCATCCATGTCTGCTCAGGATTTTCCTTTCAGTGGTTAAACTTTTCTGAAGGCAACCTGCTCTGATACCAATTTTTGATACTGAGAGGGGGGTGAATCAATATCAAGTACAATTTAAAATCTTTTTCAACTTATACTTAAACCATTCAACTATATCCAATGAGAAATGAACAATAGTATAAGAGTTACACCAATACACCATAATGCACCCTGCACAATATATGATAAATAATCAATAATTATTGTTCAAGGGAAGTAATGACTACCAAAGGTAGCTACAACTTCCAAATGTAAAGGGAGGGATAAACCTCCAAGAGGAATATATAGTCCTCCAATATCAAGAGAGGATTTAACTCTCCTTCCTTGCCCCTTCCTTCCACCCAAGAATATATGATAGATAATAAAACTTTGCATTAAATCATCACCATCAACCAACCATCACATAAAACCTGATAATGCTTCCCGAGACTTCTTCAATTTATGCAATTATTCAATTCTTGGAATACTCTGATGCTGTAGATAATATTACTCAATGTATTCTCTGAAACTTCTCCAATTTTCACTCCTTGATTCCTCCCCAAAAATAAGTGATAGAGAGAATGGTAGACTTTGTTCAATTCTAGTTTATTCAGGAGACCAAACTTGTACATAATTCCCCGAGCTCAATATTTAACATCAGATTATGAAACTCTCACACAAGAAACTACATTTCGTACTATTTCCAATGCAATTCGTCCCACTTCATTTGGATTCTATATGAAGAAGTTATGACTGTTTTACCCGGAACACCTGTTTATTGACTAGCTTCAAGACTGATCAAAAACCCTATCTTCCACAGAGTGTATCTACATAATTATAGTGAATCAAGAGCTGAAACTTTTAACAAAGATACCTTGATATGTATTCTCAATACCATAGAAATTTCACCATCTGAATTGTTCTAGAAAAAATGTTATAGATAAAATGGTAAGATGACCTGAAAATAACATACCTTAGAACACATCACCAAAAGACTTCATCCTCCCTTGAAATCCAACCTTCTTTACTTCTGATTTCCTCTGAAATTCGACTTGTGTATAAAATGAATGTATAATGATATTTATTTATACCATTTATGTCACTTCCTTTTAACATTAGGGCCGACCTGACAATTTCTTATTTTGTAATTCTGTTCTTTAATTATCTTCAGGGCCTACATGTACTTCCTTCTTCAATTCACTTTGTCATCTTCAAAAATTCATTTATCCTCAACCATGAGGATCCATGTGATGTGCCACATACCACCGAAAACAACATGATGTATACTATCCATCCATGGGTGTTGTATCTGCATGTGCATTTTCCTTCATATCCAAATACCTTCATCAATCTTGCTGTCCAAAACCCATGACTAGGGTTGCTTTCAATGAAAACAACCAATCTTCCAACAAGCGTCACACTTGGTACCCAAGTATGTTCCTGATAAGATTTTAGCTAGGGAGATTTTGTACCAAACTGTCAAAAAATGGGCCACTGCATACCTCTTAGAAAAGAACAAGAAATATTGGGCGATTTTCCCCATCCAGGTTGGGTCATACTCTTTGGCGAACAAGAAGCAAGCTAAAAAGGAATTCGAAGCACTCAAGGAGATTTATCTCTATTTTGGCGAACTGAAGTCACACGATCCTGAAAATGTGGTCTATGAGCACATGAAGGCCGTCAAGTTAGCACCACATAGTCTTGGTTCTCATAAGATATCTTCTGAGATGCACTGAGTTTTGAGGAGGCGAGGGAAAGGCTTACTACTGACACAACCCAACATCAATTGAGAAAGGAAGAAGAACAAGACACAATGTTGCAGCTCGAGTAGTTCTGAGCACTCCTCCACCAATATAATCAGAAACTAAGCAAATAGGAGCAATAAATACGAGATAAAGAAGATGAACTGGAAAGGAAAGATGATGAGGCTGAAGAAGGTACCAACTATTGAAGAAGAAAGAGGTCAAAGACAAGAGGCCTTGCTAGACAAAAGAAGAAGTAAATATTCCCCCTCTCAGAAGGCCGACACAAGGAAGAAAGACACAACAAACATAGGTAAGCCACCATTGGTCACACTGGGAGAAACCCAGGAAAAGAATAAGAAGGATAAAGTCGACAATACAGAATTCAGAGACACTATTTCAATAGGTGTTGATAATATCATCAACCTAGATCATGAAAGCAATGTAGTCAGTATCCCAATTGAAGAATGTAGCCCTTTGGATTCTATTCTAGAATTTTTTTCACTCACCTCAGAAGGACTCGGGTTCAAAGGAGTAGTGGTCCCAGTTAGAGATTATTACTACAACCACAAGACCCGAGCCATAGAGAAGAGGCCCCTCAAAATAAAAAGGGAAAAAATAGAAGTGAATAGGGATGTCCCTGAAAGGAATATCAAATGTAAAGCTGGGCCTGATGCAAAGGATAACTCTCTACAAGTGGCCTAGATGCTCATTTCCTTTGGTGGGGTAAACATCGTATCGGTGCATGAGGTCACCGTAGCCCTAGATGACAAAAAATCCAGGATTGCAGAGCTAGAAACGACCCTGGAGACCATCAAAGAATCTACTGCCAATGAGTAAGAAAAGAAAATTCAGTAGGCCAAGCATGCTTACGAGGAGGAGATTAAAAAGTAATTACATGCACAAGAGGAAAAATTTCAAATCAAATTCACTGAGTCAATGTCACTGGTCCAAAATGACCACGCTAGCAACATGCAACAACTTGAAACCTCACAAAATTTGGAAGTGAATAAACTCAGAGAACAATTGGAAGAATTGAGGTCTTTCAATGAAAAAGATCGAGCCGAATCTCAGAGCTTACAAATGGAGAATGAAGTTTTGAGAAATACTATAGAATATCACCAAAGCTAGACACCGGTTCTCGAGGTGGCGAAGACAAAATCCCTAGAGAAAATGATGAGCTTCAGAGCATGCAAAAAAAGTTATTCAATACACTCAATAGAGTTCTGGTGACTGAATATGAACATGCACAGTTCGAATCTCAGGTGAAAGCTGTCTAAGAAAATTATCAAATTTCCTTGGAAGCTTACGACACAATCACAAAATGGTAAGACTCACCACCAACAATTCTGTCCCTAGAAACCCTCTCATCGTATTTTGATGAGGAGAGAATCCTTGATCGCCAACTGTTGGAAACATGTATTGCAACGATTTTCAAGGTGGTAAAGGCCTAGGGACAAGTCCAGTATCCTATGCAGAGGTATGGAGATTGTCCGATGATCTTCTCTCGCTATTTGGAATGGACTCCCTGAGGGACATCGACAAAGATTCATCAACCCAAACGATCATTGAAGATGTGGACACCAAGAGGAACTTGGGTTAGAGAGAAATTGAAGCAACTAGAAAGATCAACGTGTAGGTTATCTAAAAGAGACTGATCCAACCTTCCAAAATAATCAACCTAATCAAAAATTTTGTGCAACGTCTTGAGAAAAGCCTCAAAATGAAAATCATCATTCCCATGTGCAAGAGTCAGGATGACCTGGAGAGGACATAGTTGCTTCGAGTATATTCCATACTCAAATACTGCAAGAACTGGAAAGAGGTCATGGACTCAAGGGAAATACCATTAGGGTGCCACTGAAGGATTATTTTTGTAACTGAAATTTTATAGGGTAAATCAGATCATTATAATTATTCCCTAATCGGGAAAGGAGAGTTGGAGCATCACTTCAATATCCCAACCATTATCAATATGAGTATCTAAATGTATTCCCATGGAACCTCTATAAATGTGATAATAGTAATTGAATAAGGGATTTTGTTTCTTTGGAGAAGGACTGGTATTTTCACTGTTATTTGAATAAAGGACTAGAGACAATTTGGGAAACAATGGATTTTCTGTGTATGACTGTGACTATTCATATCCATGTATGTTTATTTTGTGATGATAGATGATAATCTTAGAACTATTTCTTGATTAATATCCTGTGATTTACAATCCTTATTCTTTTCCTTTATGAATACATCGAATTGGTAGCTTAGTTTGTCAAACAATCTTTATTGGCTGCAAACAGTTTCTTGGTTAAAGTTCTATATCACTGGTGTCATGAATTTATTCTGCACAAGTGATACACATTATTCACTGTATTCATCTATTTTTCTAGTTTTCTCCTGATTATGATAGGTTAGTTTAGTTTTAGTTTATAAACTACATATTAGAATAAGAATCATACACCTTAACTTAACTTTAGTTAGTTGTGTTTACTTCTTTTATTTCTTTTTAATTCATATGAGAATCTTCAGTTCTCAGATTCATATTTAGTTAGTATTTTAGTTAGTTGGTAACCAGGCCAAAATATGGTCAGAAGCACTACCCCAAATGAGAGTGGGTCTAATTGGGACCTTCCATTGGGTGTTTTCCCTCATCCGATTGAACGGGTCTTTCTGTTCATTCAACAAAAATGGTGCTAGAAGGAGGGTCATAGAACTGAATGGCTACAAACATAAATTTAAACACTTTCCATTCTACCCCATAAGTAATATTTTCCTTGACAAGGGATTCCCACCAAGCTCACCCCAAACATATTGTTTTCTCTTCGGAGTATGTTGTGAAGATGCCAGCTCATGTCAGTACTCACCACGTTCCTGCTCACCCCAAAACATCCTTTTCTTCCCCTCAACCTTGTGTCCTAACCATCTCGAAGATCGAAGCTATAGTCATACACTAGATAGAACAAACCAATCACGCAATGACTAGACAACTTAGCATACATACCGAACAACTGCCTTTGGATTACTCTCTGCCTGGAAACCAGGAAGAACTTCGGCATACAGATCCCTATTTTTCCGATCTATACTCCTATAAAGAAAACCATTTAGCTGGGACCACTGAATATCACATTCCTAAGTATACTTCTGATTTCCCCGAGGCTTTAGAGTTTAATCTTGAATATCATATACTTGCCGGTGGGGCAGGAGGTAGACCACCCTCACCTCGCGAGTTACCCCCTCACACTCCCATAGATGAGTCAGAGGACAACTCTGAAGAAAGAGACAGATATGAGAGTGAGCTCGAAGATAACCCTTATCATATCATTGTATATCAACCCCCGAACATGGATGGAGAGAACGCGAACCAAAATCCTCCCCCCCACTATCCATGGTTATTTGTTGTTGCGGTCATTATGCTAAGAATCCAACATGACATGCCTAAACACCCTAAGAAGTTCCTGCCTAAATTTGATCATGAAAAAAGGGATTCTATCGAAAACCATGTTAAGACATTCCTATTGGTTATTAGGTTACATAGCATTTGACACGAAGACATCGTCTGCCATTTTTTCCCCCTTACGTTTGAAGAAAAAGCATCGACATGGTATTTCTCACTAGAAGAAGCTTCCATTTCGAACTAGAGAGCTTTTGTAACCTCTTTCCTCCAGAAGTTTGGGGAAAACAAAACACCATCCACCCAGGTTCTTGAAATCTCAAGAGTCAAGATGGATTCGAAATAGTTAGTTATCGATTGCAATCAATGTTTCCTTACTTTTTTAAAACAAATCCCACGGGCCTCAAAACCTATTGAAGATGTCACTATTGAATTATACACCTCTGGTTTACCCATGTCCATGGCCATATATGTAAAAAACTATAATAAAGGAACTCTAGAAGAATCTTTCAAAGAATCCCTTAAGTTTGAGAAAAATATGTTGAGTTTAAAGGGTAGTTCTAGATGAGAACCATCTAAAGATAAGGGTAAAGGTAAAGTTTCTACATCTAAACCCAATGAAGATAAGAATACTTATGATTCGATGGATATGGAATCTCTTGAGATAATCATTAAGAAGCTATCCAACGAACTGGTTGACCTAAAAAGGGGTAATGGAGATGGATCTTCTAACCCCCAAAAAATCTTTAAGTTTCCCCCAAATAAAGATAAGAACACTCCACCAACAAACAAAACCACCCCTTCTCAGATGGAAGGCATTAACATGGAGGACATTGTCCAGGCCCTTCAAACCCTGGCAACAAAGAATATGGCTGAAACTATTGATGAGGGAGAAGAAAGTCAGGAACTGCAAGAACAACCTCAATAATCCAATGAACTGATAGAACAACAATTAAACTCATTCTGGGACATTGTTTTTGGTGAAGATGAGGAAGAAGCTGAAGAAGTGAAAATTTCACAAAACGTCGTAACCACTAGGAGTGCCAGTAAGAAGGTTTCCGATGATACCCCTGGTACCACTAATCCTGCTTCTCCCACCGCCTCTACTCCCAAACAATATTCTCCTTCGACAAATACTACTCCTAACTCTTCCAAGACCACACCTTCCAATCCCAAAACAATAGATCAAGCAACAAAACCAAATATTTTTCCCACACCCTTGTACATGTTGGAATATGACTTCCTAGAACATCTGGAGAAAATAAAAGATAACATTTCTTTGTTTGAACTCATGAAGATTCCACAAATCCAAGAGAATTTTATCATAACTTTGCGAGGAAAAATGTCTCCTGTCACAAAGGAAGCAAACACTAGAACCAAGAAAGGGATAACCAAGGTAAATTCAACTAACAATAACACCCCATCTAAAATTCAGATTGTGACTAATGTGTCCTTAAATGGTCAAAGGTCCAGGTCTACCACCCCTCCTTTCCTCATCACTTTTGAAATATTTAATAGAAATGTTCATAATTGCATGGTGGACTTAGGAGCTTCATCTAATGTCATGCCCCTAAAATTTCGTGAGAAGATTAATATCGAACATGAACCATCTAACATCTAGATTATTCAGTTAGATAGAACCAAAGTTAAGGTTATCAGGATGTCTGCTAACCCAAAAGTTCATCAAACCATAGATATAATGGTGGTAGACATTCCATACAACTATGGCATGCTGTTAAGCCGATATTGGTTGGCTATGTTAAATGGCTACTTTGCTACTGAATTGTCCCACTTGTGGCTCCCTTACAATGGTAAAATGAATCAGATCAGGGTTGACATAGAAAAGTTTATGAAGCATGTCGTTACTAACTCGAATGACTTGAATGAACTGGTAATGTTTAACCATTCAATTCTTGGTAATTATTCGCATGAAACATTCATTGGGAATTTCACAGCTGAACCATTGTCTCTTGCAGAATCTGACACACAATCCGAAATCCTTCATTTCACCCATATTATTGAGCCCAATTGTAATATATATGATCAAAATAACAATTCCTCTAATGTACAAACTAGCATAGTTTCTAGAGATAAGTTAGAAAAACGCACTGATTCTATTAACCTCATTAAAACCAAAAAATCTGAAAATTCAAAAATACCAATTGAAATAAAAAAGGAGATCCTGACATGTGGACGTTATTTTTCGATGGATCCAAGTCTTTGGAAGGTGCATGCACGAGTTTCATACTAAAATACTCCAATACTGGAATTTCCTTGCACCAAAAATACTGCCAAATATGAACCCCTCGTCCAGGGGTTAAGGATGACAACTGACTTGAAAGAAGAAAAAATAAGGTATTTGGTGATTCTGAAATCATTGTCAGACATGTACGATACACCATTCATTGTATTTCAAGTCCCTTAAAACATGATCAGTATGATGTTTCACAACTAATTAAATCTTTCGTTGCATTTAATATTAACACCATTCCCTGATCATTGAATTCTAACGTTGATTTGTTAGCTAACCTATCGTCTAGATTAATACCCTCATATGGATTGATGTCTGACTCTTTCTCTGTTTAACTTTTGTACATGCCATCAATTCCCAACAATATTGTGAATTGGAGGGTCTTTGATGATGACCAACAACTCATAAATTTCCTACACCTCAAAGATACCTTCAAGTATTCTATCATAGATGAAGGCCAACACAACCTCCTGATAAATACAGATAATAACGATACTTATGAAGCGAAAAACACAATAGGTCGGACCAAAAATATCCCCAGGAGTGTGTTTAGATTAGAAAAATTCTACAAACTTCAAGACAAGTTCAAAAAGGTCACCAACTGCAAGACCAACAACTCATACATGCAATTTGAAATAGTAAACCTGGGGTCAGAGATCGCCCCTCAAAATGTTAACCTTGGAAAAAATTGGTCTCCTGAAGAAAGGAAATCATTCATCAAGCTATTCAAAGAGTATAAATACATCTTCGCCTAGATGTATGAGGACCTCAATACATATGATACAAATATTATACAACATGTCATCCTCATGAAACCTCAAACCAAGCCATTCCAACAAAATTTGAGGAAGATGCATCCCAACCTTGAACTGCAAGTCAAAGCAAAGTTGAACAGATTGTTGGCTGCTAAAATTGATTTTCTAGTAAGACACACACAATGGATATCAAACTTAGTGCCAACATGGAAAAACAATGGGGATATTAGGCTTTGTGTTGGTTTTAGAAATGTAAACAAGGCCTCAGAGAAAGATAACTACCCTATGCCTCCCATGAAAAAAATTCTAGAATGTGTGTCCGGATCAGAAACACTGTCCCTACTAGATGGATTATTAGGTTATAACCAAGTCTTAGTAGCTCATGAAGATCAACTAAAGACAACATTCGAAACCAAATGGGGAACACATGCCTATAGGAAGATGCCTTTTGTATTGATAAATGCTGGAGCAACTTTTCAACGAGCCATGGCTGTTTCCTTTATAGGTATGTTGGGAGAATGTGTGGTAGTATACCTAGATGAAGGAAAATCTCTCAAAAAGAAGAGAGAACCAAATATCTCATTTGAAGAAGGTATTCAACAAATGCAGGAGATACAACATCTCTCTGAACCCCAAGAAATCCATTTTTACTATTGATGAAGGAAAATTACTGGGCTTCATTGTTTCTAAGCATGGTATGGAGATTGAGCCCGAGAGAACCGAAGCGATTGCTAAGAACCCCCCCTAAAAAAAAAACATCTATGCAGTCGTTCCTCGTGAGAATAAATTTTGTAAGATGGTTCATTCCCAGTTTTTCTGAAACGATAAATCCCCTACAAGATATGATAAAAAAGAATGTTGAATTTAAATGGGGGTCTAAAGATAAGGAAGCCTTCGATAAAATCAAATAAGATATTGAGAAAGAACCTACATTGTTGAGCCCAAATTTTGATCGAGATTTCATCCTCTACACATTCTCCTCCGATATTGTGTTTGTGGTTGTCTGAACATAGAAGAATTTGGAAGGAGACAAGTTTCCTATGGATTTAATGAGTTTAGGTCTACAAGGAGCTGAGCTAAATTATCCTGAAGTTTATAAACATGCATATGCTGTATTCAAAGATGTCAAGCACTTTTAGCCATTCTTACTCAAATCTAAAGCCGAGGTTATTGTTCCCTATCTAGCCTCAGAAACTTCATAGTACAAATAGATTTGGCAGAGAAGAGATCCAATTGGATTATAGACCTACAAGAATGACTTGGAGATCAAACCTACAAAAATCGTTAAAGGGCAAGGGCTATGCAAATTGGCTACTGAACCCCCCCGCGTCGAGTCTCAGGAAGATGCTTTGTATCAAGAATCTAATTTTTTTAAAAAGGAAGTCAGTTACATTTGAGTCAGTTCAAACTCCTGGTTCTATGAAATGAAATATTACTTGACTCATGGATCAACTCCAAATTATATGGACCCCCAAAATAAAATGTACCTAAGGCTCAAATCCACCTAATATCATCTTATCCAGGGAATTCTATGCAAAAAAAACTATGATGGTGTATTCCTAAGATGTTTGGAGAAAAGAGACGTTGAGAACATTCTGTCCGATCTCTATGATGGACCTGCAGGAGGACATTACGGTGAAGATACTACTACACACAAAACCGTCAGAGCGGGATATTACTAGCCCTCTATATTCAAATATTCCCACACATATGCAAGGAGATGCCAACAATGTCAAAAGTCAGCAGTAAGAGGGAAGAAAAACACATTCCCTCTGCAACCAATGATCATCGAACACCCATTTCAACAATGGGGGCTAGACGTAATCGAGGAAATCAATCCGAAATCCTCCCAACTACAAAAATACATAATGACGACCACTGAATACTTTACCAGATTGAGTGAGGCGATCCCCTTGAACACTATCAATGAAAGTGAGGTGATTTTTTTCCTTCAATCTCATATGATCACCAGGTTTGGAGTTCTTGAATCATTAGTCTTTGATAATGAAAAATATTTTTCTTCTCTAAAATTGAATGAATTTTCCCTTGAAAGAAACATCAAAGTTACATATTCAATAAATTACTATCCACAAGGGAATGGTTTGGCATAATACACTAACAAAAACCTCATCAAGATCCTCAAGAAGGCAGTTAATTACCATCAAAGAAACTGGAACCTTTCTCTGCCAAATGCCCTCTGGGCCGACATAGTAACTCCCAAGTCGTCCATCGGTAACTCCCCTTTTTTCCTACTCTATGGATAGGATGCCACCATACCTACTCACACTTTTATACCATCTTTGCAATTGGCCCAATCCACCAGTGATGAGGCTTTACCAATGATATGAGAGAGGTTAAACATGCTTTTAAAATTAGAACAAGAAAGGGAGAAAGCTAAAGTGAACTTAATACACCATCAAGAAGTAAGAAAAAGGTGGTTCGACAAGTCGTTTGTGGGTAATAAATATTTTCATGAAGGGGAGGTTGTACTCGAATGGCATAAAACAAATGAATTAAAAGGAAAACACACCAAGTTTCAAAAGCTGTGGTTGGGACCTTATCTAATCCACCAGAAAATAGGTCTTTGGAGACTTCGAGTTAAGACATTACATGGAGAGGATAAGGAGATCCATGTCAATGGCCAAGACCTAAAAAATTACTTCTCCTAATCACCCATGATGATGGTAGTCTTGTACATAGTAGGACTTATTTTTTAGTTTTCCTTTTCTAGTCCCTGTGTTTTTCTAATTAGTCATCTTTTACCTTTCTTCGCATCCTTTTCCTTAGATGTTTCGCTTTAGTGTTCCTTTTTATTTTCACTAGTGCCTATCCACAATCACTAATGGTTCGTCACTCCTTACCTGTAATTTTATCATAATCATAACCCTTTGGTTTCAACCCCTACAACCACTTTTATTTCAAGACACCTTTCACTTGACAGTAATAAGGAGATCCATAACTCCACGTTTCTGCACGAAATATGAATACACACAAAGAGGAGTTGGTTCACTTGGGCCAAGAGAAAACCTCATACCTATACAATTTCATACTTTTCAATAGCTCTATCAATCATCTTTACTATGTGTGACCACTCTTAAGATAGGTTGATATCCCCTGCATACTTCTAGTGGTGTTACCCTTTATTCCTTAATTTAACTATACCAACAATTCATGTGAGGGACACATGAGAAAGAACCATCGATTGAGACCTGCACATCTGTTGATTAAGGTTGGTTGTCATTGATGTCAACCCTTGAAGAAATCCCCGTAGCACAAAGGTTGGGTAATGGACCCAAGATTATTTGATGTAAATTTGAATCGTTATTGTCTTGTCATGGTCGATAATAAGTAGAAATGGATGAACTCCAAAGTGGTCCCTTTATGGTGAAATCCCTCATGGGAAGACACTTTGTGGATTGAGTTATCCTAGAAGTATGGTTAGAGAATCCATGCTTAATTGTGGAATAATGAGATGAACACCAGTGAATTTGTTAGTGAAACTATCCTATATGGATAATTCTTTTCATGCCATTTCCGTTGGTATGTGGAACGTCACATAACTCCTCACGGTTAGAGAGCTATGGCCATGAGAAGTTGGAGAACCCAGGTTTGGGTAATGGACCCAAGTTTATTTGATGGATAACGGTATGAGTTTTGATATATTTTTAGGTAATACTATTCTATATGGATAGTGCATGTCATTCCATTTTTGGTGGTATGTGGAACGCCACATAACTCCTCACGATTTGAGAGTTATGGCCTTACGAAGTTGGAGGACCTCATATGTCATCTAGAAGCCCCAAAAGGTCAAAGTAGTCAAAGTGGTTTAAAAGTTTTTAAAGGTAAATAATAAAGTGAAGTGATGAGTGCACTATAATTCAAAGT
The DNA here is from genome assembly GCA_010110895.2 of Picea sitchensis. Taxonomy (NCBI): domain Eukaryota; kingdom Viridiplantae; phylum Streptophyta; class Pinopsida; order Pinales; family Pinaceae; genus Picea; species Picea sitchensis. The sequence goes on from SNQJ01S0240598.1 coordinate 12,578, forward strand.
GAATACAAAATCAATTATTTAAATACTAAATTTAATAGAGAAATTAGAAGTGGGTTAACCCTAAAATAAGGAAAGTGGGCAAAGTGACCTAGAAGATGTTTTTAAGGAAGCTACTTGGAGAGTATAAATATGAGGCAAGGCTCTCTCATTTAAATCACACTTGAGAATATTGAATACCTATAGGTGTCTGAGGTAGCCAAAGGATATCTAAGCCTAATTTCTGATGGAAGGTGAATAAAAGAAGGCCGGAATTTAAGGAAGGATAAATTCTTTTGATGCTACTTTCTAAGGTATGTTATTTATAGGTCATCTCACCATTTTAGCAATAACGTTTTTTCTAGACTGATTCAGATCGTGAAATTGATATTCCATCAAGGAAGCATATCCAAGTATATGTGGTAAAAAAGGCATATTGTGGGTCGTTGTATTTTTGGAGTTACACTCCGTGGAAAATAGGGTTTGTGGCTAGTCCCGAAACTAGTCAAAAACAAGTTTTTTTGGGTAAAAACGTCATAACTTCTTCATAACAGATCCAAATTCAGTAAGACAAAATGTGTTGGTTAGAGTACATTATGCTGTGTAATAGTTTCAGATTGATTTAACAAATATTCTGTGTTTTGGTTAGAGTACAGTCTTTAGTATGCTGTGTAACTGTTTATGGATAAATCCGTAAGTGCGGACACAAACCGATCTCCCTAGATCCACCTGGATCTAGAACAAAACATGAAAGAATAGGACGCTTTCCTTAAGTTTTAAATATTGAATTTACTAAGAGGCAAGAATAAATAACATACCTTATAATCGCTTCCTATAGTCTTTGTTGCTCCCGCTTCACTCCAGTGCTCTTGTGTAGTCAATATCAAAACAACACAAACCAACCAAAATGATAGTGATAGCATAAACTCAATATAAACCTATGTATGTGATCAAGGAATCATACAATAAAACATAACA
>SNQJ01S0240600.1:0-13530 GCA_010110895.2 Picea sitchensis
ACCATGATACCTCGGACCAATTACCTCATGGAGCAAGAGTCCTCTCCGATGCAAGCCCAGGTCGGTGGTGATGGAAACTGCTACTGCTGACAGGACAAATCTGACGAAGAAGAAGAGAGATGGGCCCTCCAGGGCCATGCTCAGGTCAATCCTGCTCTCGGTACTCCATGCCTGGGACCATGTGGGCCTCGAGACATGATCTCCTAGTTATCCCTAGATATCGGGGATAACACAAATCATTGTTTTAAAAGTCGGAATCGAAATTGAAATGAGTCGAGGGTTCGATCGAACTTGGATTAGAATAGGAGCAGTTTATAGTTTTATGAACCAATTTACTAAAAACTACATAAAATATCAAAATTTTAACGAAAAAAATATATTCATGTACATCAATGTAAGTCCAAGATTCCAAACCATTAGAGGCTCTTACTCAAATTAGACTCTTTGCTTAAGTGAATTTATCTCCCAAGATGGACTCCATAACTCATGTACAAGAATTTTATGTTAGTTATCAACATTTTTGAATTATCTTCTTGACTCTTCATTGATACTCTTCATTGATTTGAGTCTACATGCTCTAAAAAAAACAAAATTATGATTTTATCCTCCCCATTTGATTTCTATTGATTCAAGATGATATTTCAAGGGTTCTCAACTTTTGAGGGTCGCTGTGGGGGTCAAGGGGTGACAACCCTCTTGTGGCGTCCTTGTATTGCTGTAGGGCGGGCCAAAGGAAAATCCCTTTTTTTGTAAATTATAAGCCCATTTCGTGCAATTTCCACTGATTCCCCACAATATCAGTGAATTAGTCCTCACTCCACAATAAATATGCTAATGGTAATGGAAACACTCAATTCCCCTCCTCAGCTCGATGGAAGACTTTGAATTTCTCCTTTGCTCTCAATCCCCTTCTTTTGCTTTTCAAGATGAGTCAAAAAAGTTAAAAATAAGATTTTATAGGCGGCTTATCCCAGAATGGTTCGATACAGAACTTGCTAAATCGGCCCCTAAACTGGTTTGAGGCTTGGGTTGTTGCCTTTGGTGGTTTGGCCAACCAAACTAGCTAGTTTTGGTTTTGGTTCGACCGGTTTTCAAAACACTATTACGAATCCAAGCCCTCCCCTCCACACTTTAGTGATGTGGGCCTTTTCTGCAAATTGAAACATAAAAAATCCTTTGGTAAGGTTTTTGGTTTGCAAGCATCTCCAACCAAATGCTCCTAGGCTCTCCTATCCCAGCTATGGATGACAACGTTGGGGGGAACCCACCTTATTAAATACCCTAGTAGGGTTTCCTCTTTATAAGAATTACACACAATATCATATTGATCAATAGGAATTTCCTCAATAATAGTGGGGTTAGTTTCAAAAATACCTTGTGGTAAACTTTTGGTACAAACTTTTGTGGTGCCTTTTGTGGAACCATCAACACTCTCTTCTGCTCTCCTAGTGCATTACACAATGATTAGTGCTTTTTTTCTGCGAGGGGATAACCATTAAAGGCTTCCTTGGTGATGTATGATGATTGTGACTTGTCAGGGCCAACCAGGCCAACAATGTATTAAAAAAAGATAGAAGTTAATTCACGGATCAGATTCTAGATCACAACCCTCATGCCATATCGAAAAACCTACTCTTTGTGAGCCTTTGTGTGTGGGTGCCCAACCTGTGGATCCTAAGTTCGCGGCTCCTGTTGGAATAGGGATTTAACGCAGAGGACAACAGATCTGAGAGGCATCAATGGTGTCGACATTGTAGCATTGAAGCACAAGTCGCTCAATGAGAGAGAGAAGATCTCCCAGGATGATCTGATTTGAGATGATGATAGACTGATGACAAGGATCGTCTATAAACAGGTTTCGGTCATGGACCAAAACCAACAAACTCGGGTGAAGGCGGTTGCACCTGTCCATAGAACGTGGATCAGGGATCCTTAAGTGGACATGGTCAACCACCAATTTAGTCGGTCGTCAACCCAAAGACTTGGTCGACCCATACATCCGACAAGGTGAGGTTTACGATGGAACCGCATGTTCCAACACGCCCCCATAAACCCAACTTGGAGGAAAAACAATTCTGCAGCATTCCCCCCTGAATTTGTTTTGACTGCAAAAGTTGGTGACAAGACGGTACAACAACACTTAAGAGGAAGTCTGATCGCCGTCAACATGGATCAAGCCCAAAGAGTAGTTATCCATTGCAATCTGGTTGCAAAATCTGCTGTCCAAACACGGTCCTAGTCGATCAGTCAACTAGACAACAAGACATCAACCATTCGATCAGTCGACTAGACAAGAAAGCACCAATATAATCAGTCTCTGTCAACCAACAATTTTTTCCAAGCTAGACAGTCTCTGTATGCCAAACACTCTATGTATCAGGTACAATAAGCAGAAGTACAACTCCCAACAACACAACCGAATATGGTTTGGTCGGTCTCATCAAATCCAAGCACATCGGTTGGGTTTATACATCAACAACTTCCATTACTCCCCCCCTTAAAAACAATTGAGGGATTAAAGTATCAACAAAGGATCTTCGTCGAAAACACCAGTCGACGGACAAGTGCAAGTCGAAACTCAGTTGAAAAATACGTAGTCGAAAACTTCCAGCCGACTGTCAAGTTGGTTCGAGTCTCGGTTGACCAATATCCCAGTTGAACACCAGTTGACTGTCAAATCGGGTCGATCGTGGTCAACCATTGCAAATCAATCAGTAATTAAGAGGAGCGTTGTAGGTCTGTATAATTAAGGAAACACAACGGTAGGAACTCTTCAAACATCTGGTTAGATGCACCCATGACCACTAATCAATCCAACAACAGTCTATCCTGGTAGTCGGTACAAATCCATGGTTCTGTCTTTCACGTCTCTTATGCAAAGATCTAAAAGCATGATTGCCATTCTTTCTATGGCAAGGATGATGATAAGGCACAGAGGGTTGTGTTGGCTGATCAAGAGATATAGGATCAGGGTCTGGTGTACTCTCAGGAGTAGAACAACTTGGTATATCAACAACAATGTCATTAACAACAATAGTTTGAGATTCTGGCATGTCAGGAACAACCATCTCATCAATCGGTTTAGTAGATTGCTTTGCTGGCAAATTAGTCTGAACTCTACCTGCAACTAACAAAACTTCCTTGTTTGCAACAAGGGAAGGTGTAGGAAAGGAGGCAACAACAACATCATATCCAAGACCTGTTCTTAGTGTCAGCATCTCAGGCATAATAGGAGCAACAATACCCTGTCCATTCTTTCCAAGTCCTCCGGTATATACCATCTTGCTGAGCAGTCAAGATCCTATAATTGTAGTGTGTTTTTCAAAGCTAGGAGAAACAACACAATCATCAGTTTTAAAACATAAATCAACAACATCTTTCATACAAACAACATCAGGGGGTGGAGAAGAAATGGGTGAGCTTGGCAGCTCAACAACATTCTTCTCACAAACAACTGGACTAGTAGCAATGGTGGAAGAAGAAACAACAACAATCTTCTTCTCATCAATCATCTCAACGTTCTGTTCAATAGTCTGTAGTTGGCGAATTTGTTCTTCAAGGTTCTGTTTGCAGTCCTGCAAGCTATGAAGAGTCTCATCCTTCTCAACCAGCTGCAACAATATCACATCATAATCTTCCTTCAATGCCTGATATTAGTCAAACAATTGATTGTTATCATCTTGAAGAGGAGCAACTTCTTCACGAAGCTCATCAATGGAGGTCTGCAAGTGGGCAACCTCACGAGTCAGCTGAGAATTTGCTTCCATGCTGGATGCGGAAGAGCTTTCACTTCTTCCTCCAAGTCTTCAAGAAGATTAGACTTCTCAAATTTGTCTGCAAGAGTCTGAAAAACGCTTATTGCAGTGTTCCCCATGACAACAACTCTCCTAGAGTGCTCAGTCACAACAGTCTGGAACACGTCTTCTACATACTTCAACTGATTTTTCGGTCTTGCATTCTCTATCTCCAAGACAACATTTTCATGAGAAAGGGATTTAACCTCTTTCACGAGATCATCAACAAGATTGGTTTTTTCGCAAAAATTATCTACCAGATCTTGAAATATGGTTTCCATTGTCTGTTCTAGGTCAACAGTTTTCCTAGACTTTTCATCAAACCGCTGCAGAAGGCTGGTTTGAAAGAGGGAAACCTCATCTTCCAGCCGGGTGTGGGCTGTCTCCAGTTCACTGCTCAGTTGTTGATTCTCATTTTGCAATTGTGCAACGACATTTTGCATGGCAGTGACTTCTGCACGAAGTTGGCTGTGAGATTCTTCCAAGGCGATAGCCTTCTTCTCATGAATCTCCTATAATTTCTGAAGCATTAGAGCTTCATCTTTGTCCAACATGCCCATCATTGATGGAGGGCGAGATCCAAGCACAAAGAGGGAAAATTGACCACAGCAACAGAGCTGGCTTACCAATCAACTCAGACAAAGTCGGTTCGCCAGTATATTAAAGTAAGGTTATACACATAGAATGCCAGACTCACATCTAGTCGCCCAAGCGAAGAAACCACCAATACAAACATCTGTCGATTGCACACAACGAAGTGGAGCATCTTACAAGTACGCAATAACAAGAGCTATGCACAAAAAAGGAATTGGATAGAAGTTTATCACTGTCCAGTCACACAAGTCGAACCTGTGAGCAATAAGATATAGGTCGGTGTTGAGGCAAGCCATGCTTCCAATCGTTGAACGATGGTCCATCGGATACCCAGTCGGTCGAACCCTCCAATGGGTGCAAATTAGTTAGATCTGGACGGTCAAGTGTGCACGAATGTGCAAATCGGTCGCAATAGTCTACATGCACTGTGCGTCAAGTCAAGTGGTGAGAAGGACGAGTGTGCTTTGGTTGAGGGTTTCGACCTGGCCAATATTTAAGTTGGGTCAAACATGTAGTCTGTGAGTCCGAGTTGTTGTCGATCGAGGGGATCGACTCACCTTTACACTGGTCGACTTCAAGTCCAATGTTCTCTTCCTTCCTCTGGCAGTCGGGTCAAAGAGAATTGCATGTGAACAATCCGATTTGCGTTCACATCGAGTCATTGAGAACACGGAAAGGCTGGAGTCTGCGAGGGTTGGTCAAGTCAACCAACACTACATTTTCTCTAAGTCGGGTTTATGGGTGTCATATTTATCTAGTTGATAAACAACATAACCTTTCTCCGTAGCCAAGTCGTCGTGCGTCAGAGCAAGTCGAGTCAACCAAGAAATCAAATCTCCGAGGGTTTAGATTCACAACTCGAGCCATGGGCAGATGGTGATGGGCGCCAAAACAAACAAGCAGACTCTAGTCAAGCAATATTAAGTCGATGAGAACCACCAAGTGACGAAACTGAAGAAACCCTAACCATCTCCAACAGAGAATTCATGGTAAGAATTTTGGGCAGAACTCCATCAATCTTAGTCAATCCATATGGGAGGATTTTGCAAATGCTTGACAATCCATATTAAGCAATGGACAGTTCTTCATTGAAAAAGAATAACTTTAAAACGGCTTCAACATTGTCTTATTTACATCCGAGTCTTCCTTCTGCAATCCTGAGATCAAAGAACCAACAAATTTGATACCATGTTGGAACATAGATTTAACGCAGAGGACAACGGATCTAAGAGGTAGCGGTGGTGTTGAAAGACACTGTAGCATTGAAGCACAAGTCACTCAATGAGTGAGAGCAGGTCTCCCGAGATGATCTGATCTGAGAGGATGATAGACCGATCACAAGGATCGTTTATAGATGGGTTTCGGTCATTGATCAAAACCAACAAACTTGGGTGAAGGCGGTCGCACCTGTCCATAGAAAGTGGATCGGGGATCCTTAAGTGGACATGGTGAACCACCAATTTAGTTAGTCGTCGACTCAAAGACTTGGTTAACCCATACATCCGACAAGGTGAGGTTTACGATGGAATTGCATGTTCCAACAACTCCTAGTTCGTGAGCCTCTGCACGTGGGTTCCCAACCCGTGGCTCCCAAACTACTCGTGAAGTTGTTGCGCCTTTGCCTTGTTGTCCATGGCATCCATGACCCATGACATTTCTTCACCCATGGGTTGTTCCCCACTCATCCCCATCATTCTCCTCTGTGCACTCATTCCCTCCATCCCCTCCCTTCTCCTTCCTTGTGCATCTATCCCCTTTGACCCCTCTCTTCTTCTCCACACTTTCATCTCCTCCATACCCTCCCTTTTCCTCTACACATTCATCTCCTTTCATGTCTTCCTCCCCTCCGCTCTCCTCCTTTGCTTCGCCATACTCCTTCGCGATAGTCCTTAACCCTTTGTGTGTAACCCCCTCCTATCCATCCCCACTCCTCCCTTCCTCTCGCCCCCCCTCGTGCTCTCCCAATCCCCCTGCACTCTCAATCCCTCCCTCTTCTAATTTCACCCTCTACATATAATTCGTCCACGAATTACATAGAGTCCGTGAGCTCTTCTGCAAATTCTGTAGTGTTCCTCTGCAAACTAATCTAGCAAAATACATAGAATCAAACAATAGAACAACAAACAAAAATTGGGCACATAGAGGGTTCTTCAAATTTTGCAAGTATCTTTTGCAAATAAATAGAGCAAGACACATAGAAACAACTAGTAACAGAATAATAGATAGTAGGCGACAATCTTAACTCCGATAGCATGGTAATTTTCTTAATAGACCCAGTTTATTAGCTACCCAAATTTGTAGTTTTGCTATATTGCTGGAACGGGTAAAATATGAAATGCATGTTCTCTCAGATAGGGTTTCGAAAGTGAAATCAGAGAATCGATCCTTGAAGAAACTACTAAATGAAAGCAAAGTGCAAGAATCTCATCACCCCCAACAATGCCTTGCATGTAGAAAATCTTGACCTTAAAAACAAACAGGAGGAGATCAGAACCCAACAAGCCACCTTTAAACAAGAAATCAAAACACACATCAACTCATGGCCATAGGTGGTCCTAGGAAAGGATAGAGCTACCTCCCTCTTCCAGTAGTTGAAGTAGTGCAATTGGAGCTCATTGAGGAGCGTACTAGGCGGGCAAGGGAGTTGCATCTTAAGGTGAGGGGTCTCCCTTTACCTCATCCATCTCCAGACCTCATGGTGGTTGGGCCCATGTTTCTTTGAGATACCCTTGACCTCCCTAATGTGGCCCTTCACAGGGCTTGACTTGGTTTTGACTCCATTCTTTTCCTTTGGTTCTCGACTACTACTGATCGACTTTGGGCCCTTAGAGCTTGGAGGGAGATATGCTCTCTTTCCAACAAAATCTTCCTAGATGAAGATCTCACCAGATCACATGTTGCGGAGGTCAAACACCCAAGGGATTTGGTTATGGCATCATGACGGGCAGGGAAATGGACAATCATTAGGAACCTCAGAGCTGTCATACGGGACTCCTTCCCACCTAGTTGGGAACCTTGATTTGGGGGCTTCCAAATGACAAGCCTGGTGGGAGAGGCAACAGGGTGTATGCATCTCTATTAGCTGTTGGAATGACAATGGCTCTTTTTGGTCATCGTTAGGCATGCTCTATGATGCTCTTGGGTTGTTGAACATCCTCTTCCTCACCGAGACTCATGCAAGCATAGTTCGACCTCTCTCGGATATTGCAAGTTACCATTGGTTTTCAGTTTGCAAACAAGAGATGAGGTGCTTAGGTGGTGTTAGATATTTATGTGGAGTAGCTTGTTTGACTAGGGACTCCCTTCGTAGTAGAGTCTTTGTGGTGGTCACAAATGAGTTTGCCATATTTATGTGGATTCGGGTTAGAGGCGTAGCTCCTCTCCCCATAGACATTTACAGTGCAGTTTGCTACTTCCCCCTAGCCTCTTTGTCGTTTGCTATTCATAATGACTCTAACGATGACTCTTACCTAGATTTGTAGATCGACATAACTCAGTACTCAACGATTGGGGAGGTCATTCTCTTAGGTGACTTTAATGCCCACACCAGAGCTCTCTAGATCCCTCTCCATGACCACTCCAAAGATGCCTTTTGTACTTAATAGATGGAGCCAAAGGCAATGTGACTTCATAGATTGTTAAATGATGTTTTGGGGTCCATTACAACTTATGTCAGACACCTTTTACATTTGGAGGAATTTCACGAGTTGTTGAACTTGAATGGCCTCTCTTGTTTCCTTGATTCTCGTCACTTCACATGCTTCCCACCTGGCGGGGGAGCTAGTGTAGTGGATTATGTCATGTCCAACTAGGACCTACTCCCTTTTGTATGTCATCTCTTGGTAACCTCCATTCCCTTAGTTGACCGTGCCCTTCTATATTTCTCTCTCCCAGCCAACCCTCTCCCTTTCCTAACTCCACCACCCCCAAGAGCACCTCGGATCACCATCCTTTTTGGCGAGGGAGACCCAAATACATTCTCAAACCACCTCTGTTAGATGCTTCCTTTTGAATCCCAATTCTCATCTCTCAATTTTGCATTTGCCAAATATGTATGTTTCTCATCCACCATTTGGGAAGCAACCCTCAAATCCTATCCCCACGTTACCCGATCCACCTCTCATTCCCCAAAGAGTGGCTCATGCCCTATGAATCGATGGTATGATGTAGATTGCAAAAATCTCCTTAGCCAGCTTTGGCATGCCTTTTCTCATGATTGCTGTTCTTGTCCTAGCCTTAAAGCCTCCTACCGTTGCCTCCTCCACCACAAGAAATGCCTCTTCCTCTCACAGAGGAGACGTAACTTGTGGGCTTCCCTTATCCATTCCCCCAAGAGCTTCTAGCAAATCATTTTCTATTGTCATGTCCCCCTCCCATTGGATCTAGATCCATGTTCCATGTTCTCAACTTCTCACACACCTCCACTCTATATGATGTCCTCGGGCACCCCTTGATTCATGTCACCTCTCTTTTCCCCCCCTCATGCTACTTATTTTCGTATAGAGACATTTGGGATGAAGTATGGGCGATGAGTACCAGAAAAGCTGCTGACGAAGAAGGGTTCCAAGCGGAGTTCTTCAAGCATGGTCTTCATGTCCTAGATGATCACCTGGCCGATTTGTTTAACCATGTCGTCCATATAGGTTTTCCGCAACATTACACTATTTAGCTGATCCACAAATCAAACCCCATTCGAGATCCAAACAACTGCAAAACAATCATGGTGGGCCACATGTTCCTAAAGCTCTATGGTACGATCATTCATATGACACTTTCTAGGGAGCTTGAGGGGAGACAACTTAGAGCTAGGGAATAGGTGGGGTTTTGACCTGCACATCACATTCTTACACTTCGGGCCATTATTGAGGAGACACAACATGGCTCTTCAAAAGTTTACTATTGCTTTGTAGACTTTTAGGAAGCATTTGACTTTGTCCCCTGTGATACCCTATTCCAAAGGCTTAGAGACATTGGCATTTTCGAGACACTATTGGTCGCCATCATATGCATGTATGAGTCAGTCCTCGTTGTCTCTTCAATGCACACAAGATGCTATATTTTATTAGGAGTACCATTGGGATCAAACAGGGGTGCCCCCTATCCCCCACCTTGTTTGGGATTCACATTGATGAGCTAGAGTCCTTTCTTCATGATCACATCTAAAATGGGGATGGGTGTCTCCTCCACCTGGTCTTGATATCCATCTCGCTCTTTGTCGATGATGTGGTCCTCCTGGCCTCATCTTCGGAGGGCCTGTAGAGACAACTAGATACTTTGGAACTTTTTTATGATCTTTGATAGTTGATGGTCAACTTAGGTAAAGCCAAGGTCATGGGTTGAAGAAGGTACTTTTGAATCACTATTTCGTTTTCAGAGGGGAGGAAATTGAGATCACTGGCACCTACACTTACTTGGGGTACAACTCTTAGGGCCACGCTTCAATTTGAGGCATGCTCTTTAGTCTCATATCAACAAGGGATACAGATCCTTAGTAGTTCTCGAGAGGCAGTGCTTTCGACATCATTTTCAGGACATACGGTCCAAAATATCCCTTATGGATACCCTTGTTTGGCCCAAAATATCCCTTGTGGATACCAAACATACTCTATGGGTTAGATGTTTGGTGGCCTTGTTTGCTAGAGTTTGATTGGGCTTTAGCCAAGAGAGTGCAGATGCTTCTCGTTTGACGCATCGTCCGACGCAAGTAGACAGTACCCCAGCCCATTATTCTTGCAGAGTTTAGTGCCCGACCCTTCCGTCTTGTTGTTGTGTTCGACCTTATTTCACTTCTACATTGCATTTGGAGTTTTGTTGACTTGGCAAAGGGTCAGGACTAGTATCCGTACTTGGGATATCGTTTATCAGAGTCCATTACTATCTGTAGCCGTCTTGGTCGTACCCAGTGTTGGTTTGCAGGGGTTTCACATCTTCTAGAGTTTGTTGGTATTTTGATGGACTATCTTCCTCCATTCAGATACTCCCTAGATGCACCTAGCCACCTTTTACCTACTAGGTAGGAGTTGAATAGGATCATCCACGATGACATTTATAGGTAGTTTGTAAGGTCACTTGGAGAAACCCTAAGGGTGGGTTACATTCGAAGATGGCCTTCTATGCTGAGCACTTCCTGGAGGTTAGGGATGGACTCATTATCCAGCCCTTGTACACATCCCACCATTGGGTGCACTCTCTTTGTATTCCCCTAGGTTAGTTTCAAGTAGGCTCACATAGACTTCGAGTTGAGATGGATCACCAGACAGTTTGGGTTGACGGGATTTGCCAGTTGTGTCATTTCTGAGAGATCAAGACAGAGGAGCACTCATCTTTTGTTGTCCCATGTATTATGAGATTCATGGGTGGTTCCATTTTTCGACCAGTTCAATTCAGACCCTCTCTAATTTCTTCAAATACCCCAACCAAAGATGCTTGACTTTATACATGCAGGAGGCCCACATGATCCATGCCCATACTCTTTTGCCTCCTCCTAGACCAGACTCCACACAAAGGATTACATCCTTTTTTACAGTGCTCCCATTAGGTGGGTGCATCATGTGACATATTGATAACAACATTGCTTCCAACTCTAGATTAGTGCGGACTCGAGGAGCCACCCCTCCTTCCCAGAGATCTTAGTGGCATTGCCAAACTAGATTCCTTACTAGCAGGCAGATGAGATCATCCAGGCCTGAGTGGCGGGTGACCCCTCCGTACAACAACTTAGGGGTGGTCCTGATCTTCCCCCAACTCGTCCTCTGGACATCACTCTATCTTGAGTTTTCTCCATTCGACCTCGGATTTTAGGAGAGATGGATCTAGCGAACCATGATATATCTGCATTATTTAGGTGTTGCCCAGTTCCTAGATCCATTCCCTCTACACATCTCCCTCCTAGTGTGGCTACCCGTACTCATAGTCGAGGGACTTTCATGCATTAGGATAGATTTCATACTTTGCTTTCTGTATCTTGCCTTTTATAGGAGCTGGCTTGGAGCTCCCTTTTTGTAATGACATCATTGTACTTAGCAGTCCCATTGACCTACTTTTGTGGTCATTTGTTGGACATCAATAAAATTATCTTATCTTATCTTATTATCTTTAACGTATCCAATTTTCTTTTCAACCTTAGGTTCATTTGCTTCATGCAAGGGTTCATTAGACCTTGTAGTTCATGATGTTTCAAATTTACTTGCACATTTAGAGTATAGATAGTTATTAACCCCAATATTCTTGGATATTTGTAAATGTTTAGGACTATACATGTTTCCTGCAAAATTGAGGCTGTCAATGAACTTCTTACTACACCTATGTTAGGATAAACAATGGATAATGGGAGGTCTTGTTAAAAAACAAAGAAGAAATTCATCAAAAACTACTATAATGTGGATGCTTTTGACAAGTAGACTAAGCAAGGGTATCTTCCCTCTTGACAAGTAATGTTGTGGATGAAGGCTTGTAGATGGTAGTGGAATTGGTGTGCTCTAGGCTCATCAAAGAAACATGAGTAAATGCAATCCTATGGCCATTTTAATATGTTGTGGAACTCATACATGGCAAGGTGTACAATTGGGCATTGTTTCTTTTAGACAAAGATGAAAGTAGTAGTGTCAAGCATTATAGCAAGGGGGGGTATTGAGTTCATGTGGTTAATCTTTAGTTGAGGCTATGTGTCGATCCATTGTATTCATGTTTTAATAATTTTATGGAGCATGTGCATGGGTATCTAACCAACCTGTTTATTTTATCTTTCGATATATGACTAGGTTGGCCTAGTCACCATATCGAGGCTAGTGCCCTACTCCTAAAGGATGTGTATAAATACAAGGTTACAATCCTCATTTGTATCATCTAATTATGTGAATATATTCTTAATTCATAGCCTAAGGGCACTTTTAAAAGGTTCTCTTTGCTCATGGAAGTTGTTCTTGGTTATGATTGATCTCTTTTGGGCACACTATGGTATGAGTAATATGAAATATCCCTGATCCCGCTGATCAAGATATTTGCTATTGATCTATTATTCTGTCTTGCAGATTTGATACACTGGGGGTTTCTGGATGCGTTTTAGTTGTATGTTTGAGATCTTGATGGTTATTGCATGTGCATGTTGCATATTTATGGTTTACATATAAAGGATGCATGCAGAAGAAAAGAACATCAACTGCCCAATATCATGTATTATACGGTTCGAGCATGGAAATACAATAGCCTACTGGAAATATAGAATATAAACGTCAGCCAGATCTCATGGATCAGCGCTGGAATACAATCAAATGACATAAAAATACCCGTGATCAAAAGATGATAGCAGATCTGATGCATGCACGGATGGATCGACGAAAATATGCGATTCCGGAGAAGTACGGTAACCGCTACCAACTGGAAAACTCGTCCAGAAGTTTAGACCGTCGGAATACGCTGGAAACTGCTCCAAAAGAAGCGCCCTAGCCTCTAGACTGAAATGGGTGAGTGTCGGATCTCGAATCTGGTCTCTGAGGCATTGGATCTGGACCCCTAGGGGGTTTGTGCACCTCCTGGGGCATTGGATGTGCCCCAAAGGATTCCACCAACGGAATCTGCTGCTATATGGTTCAAAACGATCGTCTCGCCAAATACGGAAATGGGTCGGAAGGATTTGACCAGATCTGCTCTGATACTCTGCATGCAACACCAAATGTCTGTCCGGAAGAGTTGCGCCCTAAATGGCTGAATGAGTCGATCTGCAAGATTCCATCGTCAGAATCTGACGATAGATGGCTCAATAGAAGTGCCCTGGCTGGATCTCAAATGGGTTGGAAGGAAACTGCAATCTGGATACGGATCTCATGCAACTCTCCAAACCCTCAAACTAACTTGCGCCCTCACTGGCTGAGCTGCGCACTCTGCAATGGATACTCTTGAAAAGTATGATGAAATACCTGGATGGTATCTCTGATGGGCTAGGGTGTGTCTCTCAACACCGAAACCGATCATGGTGGTGGTTTCCTCCAGAAATTGACAAAATAGTAAGGTCGACTCTTCTCCTCCTCTGGGAACTCTCAACAGCAAATCATAACAATGCATAATGAATTAGGTTGCTTTACCCTTCCTTTATAGCTTCTCGAAACCCTAATTCGTTGTTGACCTTTTCCCTCCAAGTGACTTT
>SNQJ01S0240602.1:0-13530 GCA_010110895.2 Picea sitchensis
CTTGTTCTTCTGTAGAGTCTGATTCATCATCCTTTAAATCAAACTCTATTTTCTCTGGTTCTTCCTTACTTGGTAGGACTTCTTGTTTAACAACATCCTTCATTTCTCTAAATACCACATCTCGGCTATACACTACCTTCTTAGTTTCTAGGTTCCAAATTTTATAACCTTTGAGACCATCTCTATATCCAATAAAGATACACTTTTCAGCCTTCTTATCTATCTTACTCTTGTTTTCCTTTGGAACATGAACATATGCATCACAAACAAATACCTTGAGATGTGTGAGAGAAGTTTCCTTACCAATCCATACCTCTTATGGATTCTTGTCATCCAACGTTCATGGGGGTGATATTCTGACCAGGAAACATGCAGTACCCACTGCCTCTTCCCATAATTCTTGCCCTAACCCAACACCACTTAGCATTCATCTTTCTTTCTCCATCAACGTCCTGTTCATCCTTTCTACAACTCAATTTTGCTGAGGTGTATATGGATTAGTCTTTTACCTTGATATACCACACTTCTTATAGAATTATTCAAATTCATTCCCACATAACTCTTCGCCATTATCTATCCTCAACACCTTAATTCTTTTATTTGTTTGATTCTCAATAAGAGCCTTAAACTCTTTAAACCTGTCAAAGACTTCATATTTTTTTCTAAGGAAATATATCCAAGTATTCCTCAAGAAGTCATCTATAAATGAGACATAGTACACAAATTTTCCCAATGATGGGACTGACACAGGTCCAAAAACATCACTATGAAATAGTTGTAAAATTCCTTCTTCCCTCATTGCACCAGAGGGGAATCTTAACTGATTCTTCTTCCCATATAGAAAATGATCACAGAAATCAAAATTCAGAGAGCAGTTAGACATACCTTCAACCATACCTTTACAATGTAGTAGTAGAAGACCCTTATCTCTAATATGGCCTAGTCTTTGATGCCACAACATAACCTTTTATCCAGAGACTGTAGGAGTTATTTCTTCTTCAACTCCAATATCAAGAACAATGGAACTATTACACCCATCACTAATAGTGCTTCTGTGCAGCTTATACAGAGTTCCAAAATGAACTCCCTTCAACAACACCATTGCGCCTCGAACCATCCTGGAGGTTTCCTTTTCAAATATTGTTTTTACCCCTGCATCGTCCATTTTTATTACATAAATCAAATTTATGGCCAAACCTGGGATGTGTAGAACACCAGGAAGTGTTCTAATCCTTCCATCTATGAGCCTCAACTTGACTTTTCCTTGTCCTATGATTCTGGTTGTCGAATCATCACCTAAGAAAACATTACCTCCATCATACCTTTCATATTCGCAGAACCACTCCTTGTGGAAAGTCATAGGAAAGGATGCACCGGAGCCAACCAACCATGCCTCATGATCTACATGTGTGCTTGATGAAGACAAATACACATCCCCTCCTTTCTTGGAGGTCTTTTCTTTTGTATAAGGAGATTCTTCAGATCCCTTCTTTTTCTCAAATTTGAATCTACATTGCTTCTTATATTGCCCTTCTTTTCCACATCTCCAACATACCTTTACACACTTTCTGGGAGATTTAGATATACCCTTAGAATTATATCTCCCACTTGAGAACTCAGATCTATTTATTTCCTGGAAACGTCCTCTTGTAAATAATGCGTCTATGCTCTTTCCTTCCATATTCTTCCGTCTCATCTCCTCCGAAAACAAGGATGAGAACACTTCATCAAACTTCAAGGAATTTGTATTACTACCTATGGACACAACTAGACTATCCCACGAGTCTGGTAAAGAACATAATAAACTGATACATTTATCTTCATCTGAAATTTTAATCTCAACAGATACTAACTGACTTACCACAGTATTGAAGGCGTTCAAATTCCCTGCACCGAGTCTCCATATCTCATCCTTAGGTTATACAACTTCTTTCTTAGGAATAGGTTATAAAAATTCCCCAACTTATCCCATAGATCCTTGGCTGTAGCTTCCTCTGAGACATTCAATAATACTCAATCTGAGAGACATAGTCGGATTGTGCTCTTTGCCTTCCAATCCAACTTTTTCCAGTCATCTGTTGAAGTTCCTGTAGGTGCAATACCTTGATCTTTCACTATCCATTGATATCTATCCACCAACAGATCTTCCATCTTGATATTCAACATCTCAAAATTTTTCCCATTAAAATTCTCTATCTTCATCTTTGAATTGCTTTCCATTTCTTTTCACCTGAAAAATCAATACCACAGATCTCCCACTGTAACAAGGCTTATCAAAGTCCCGATCCAAACCCTTTACCACAAAGGCATCCCCGTGAAGCCAACAAAGCTCTGATACCAAATGCCGATTTTAACCTTTTACAATATTTACTGCAAACATATTTTCAGTAAAAGAACGAAAAAATATACAATGACAAATACAAACATTACACTGAGATTTTTCCCCTGGAAACCCAAAACCGAGAAAACCAACATATTCTATATTCATTCATAGTGTTACATTGTTTACAATCCAATATACACATAGGAGCAAACAACATCTAAAACCCTAACCCAATGACCTGGATTAGTCAACAACCCTAATTCCTTAATTGGAAATAGCAAAAAACCATGTGATGAAAAACCACCTAAATATGTGACACTACTACTTGTGCAAAGAATATAACACATACCCAACAATGAAAACTCAATTGTCCTCTAAATTTGACATGAAGGATCTCTGTTGGCCCTTGACCAAGTTTTGGGAGATCCTTGATCAATTTTGACCTATTTTGGGACTTTGACAGCCTGTCAAAGACGAAGCGCAAGACAAAGCAAAGATCATAGGGTCTTGACTCCTTTTTGGGTCCTTTTTGGGATTTGGGAATATGTAATGGGAATGGGATGTCGGCGCATGGGTTTACCCATGTTTAGGCCTATTTTTTAAAGTATAAATAGATGTCTAGGAAATTTAAAAGGGGGGAAGAGGCATCTATGTGATGTAAGGTCGATAAGCTAAGTGCTAAGTGAAATTTCTTTGTGCATATTGTGAGACACTATAGAGCTAAGTGCAAGTGGTTGTAACAGACTATGAAAGGCTTTGTGCTAGACCTAGCTCGGGGAAGGAGGATCTGACGAGGTACGTGCATATCTCCTATCATATGCAGAGTAGGGTTTTGTGGCTACGTGTATGTAGATGAATGATTGAGGCTAATAAAGAAGAAGAGTTGGTGGACGTAGCCCCAGGGTGGGTGTGAACCACATAAATACTGTGTTATTCTTATCTGTGCGATGTTCTAATGTATTTATGTGTTATTTGCTAAGTGCTTGATATAGAAAGATAGATATATTTGTTTATGCTTTGTACTTATGATGAATCTGGATGTTATATCTGATATAAGTGAATATGCTTAGTTCTTGAATCTGCTAGATCTGATCCATTTCTTTATGCTAAGTGCTTAAATACATTAGATCAGGGTGAATGTTGCGATGCTTTGTTTTCTCTGTGGAGTAGATATTGGTTAACTAATAACGAACTAATGGTGCTAAGTGCTCTATTAAGTATTATAATCACAAATCTATGTCCCAACTAAGGTTGCAGACACTTGAGTCCTGCAACCACCCCTGCTTCTAGCTCGGATGAGACTTCATCTGCTTCGCAGGTGTTTCCGAAAGGGTCAGTAGTTAGGGTTTTGTTGGTGTGCTGTTGTAGCGTTGAACCCTGGGTCTTCCCCTGTGCCAACAAATGGTTCTGTTGCCGGGACTTGAAAGTGTGATTGCTGGGAACTGAGGAAGAAGAAGCTTTGTGCAAAGATCTGACTTGAAAATGTGAAATCTCTGTGCGTAGATCTATTGCTCTAGTGTGCAGTACTCTACTTAGTTTGACAAGTTATGTGCCAAGGAAAAGAAGTCTGATTTGATGAAAATAGGTAAGATCTGAAAGCTTTGTGCTCTGAGAAAAGTAAAAGTGAGACTGTTTGATTAAAAGAGGTAAGATCTGAAAGCTTTGTGCTCTAAGAAAAGTAAAAGTGAGACTGTTTGATTAAAAGAGGTAAGATATACAAAATGTATGCTCGGATAAAGGTAAGAATATTGAAAATTTCTATATCTGAAAGCTTTTTTCTTTGTAGAAGTAATATAAGTGGAAATTTTTGTTTCAACAGTATGGATCTAGGTATGTTTGATAGATTCTATCCTAACTTGAAAACTAGGGTATTAATAGATGAAAGAAGATTTGATATGCATAGGTCTAATAAGAATAGTGAAAAATATGTTATACCTATACATAGAAAGAATGTTTGGACTAATAAGTGTATGCAGGACCATAGAAAGAAATGCTTGCAGGTTAGCTACCATGATCCTAGTGCGCAGTACAGGAAAGGCTGGGGATCATTTAAAAGAAAGAGATGATTAACCCTCTGTTACAGTTGTAGAAAACTGAGACATCTTGCTAAGGAATGCCCTGGGAGAAGACCTAGTTGTCTTTGTTGCAAAGCTATGGACCATGAAGTATTGGATTTCCCTAGAATGATTGCTAAGCTTGAAGAAATAAACATGAGACAAGAAAACCCTAAGGCAGATCTAGAAACTAAGATTATGACAGAATCCCAGAAAGAATCAGAGAAATCATTGCTACAGATGAAAGAGACCCTGAATGACCACCGACATGTCAGATTATCAAAGATCTTCAAAGAAAAGGAATACCTTGAAGCAAGAATAGGAGACTTTGACATTGATTGTGTTCTAGATGAGGAAACACAGGTGAATATCATGACAGAGAGAACTTGGGAAGCTATAGGGAGGCTTGCTATGATTCCTTCCTTAGGATGAATAAGACTATTCAAAGGAAAACTGATAAACCTATGTGGAAACTCACCCGGATACCTATGAATTCCAATGGAACTTTGACAGAGGAAGATTTTGAGATTACTAGATTTATTGAGAAAAGTGCCCCATTTACCATGCTATTAGGAAAACCTTGGATTAAAAGAGATCAGGCCAGAAGGTAAGAAGAAGAATAAGCTTTAGAGCAGAAGAAGAAAGATTTAACATAATTCATGGCTAGAAGGATCGCACACTTGATTAAAGAAAAGAAGAATAGATCGAATCTATTTAACACCAGAGACCTGGATGTTGAAGTTTAAAGAACACTAGAAGACCCACAGAATATTCAAGTACCTATTCCAGATAAAGAAGAAGGATCACCCTCGAATATTAGGAAAGAATCTCAACAATGCGAAGTAACTATACCAAAAGAAGATACAAATAGGGATGGACAAATGCATGCTGAGATGAATCTCACTTGGAAGAATGCTAGAAAGCTAAGTAAGAAGAGATCTAATATCAAAAAGTTGCAGAAGGTTCCAGAAGGAACCTCACAGAAGGAAAATTTGCACAATTTGAGATTCGTCGGGATATCAGAACAACGACACATGGCACTTCGCCATGACCAAGAAACATAGCCGTTGGGGACATTATAACCGTTAGACCAATGCGCCGAACGGGTAGAAAGACATTTATGGATAGACAACTCTCCATCCAACCGTTGGGACCGTGCCATGATAGACAAAAAAGAGTTAATGAAGGCTTCATACCCGTTGCAAGCGACCCATTTCAGAGTTACCTATTTATTCCGTCGTTCCATGCACCGAGAAAATTTTTTCCAATCGTGAATTTGAGCTCACAAACTTGTTGATTTTACACAGTGGTCATTGCACTATTTACTTCTATCCTATTGCAGTATCTAAGTTACCCTCCAAACCCGAGATTGTTAACCCTGAGTGTGTATGTTGGACGAGTTGAGCATTGCCGAGAAAGTTGTTGAAGAAGTTATGATCGACCGCATGATTGAAAGAGTCATGTCAATGTCTACAGGTGTACAAGCATCGTCAACGAGAGGACTGCCAACCTCTCCGTATACTGCTCATGGAGCCATACCATCCCAACCATCAGATTAAAAGAGAACCAAGCACAGGGATGATCTAGCGAATGCCAAATTGATCCAAAGTATATTACCCACCTATACTCCACCTCTGAGCGGTGCAGTAAATCAAGACAGTGTGCCCAGAGATTTCGAATACACCTTGGTTACGGTGTACCTCCCGAAGGGGATACGCCCAGTTCAAGAAGACCAAGATAAGATTGCAGCGTTGAAGTTTAGTGACTTCAAACTTGGATATTGCAAAGTCTACAAAATGCTTGCCCCACATAATTATCTGTCCAGAACTAAGGGGAATAATTCGAAGATAATCCCCCAGTTGTGGACTATGAACCTTGCGCAGTCCACCCTGCTAAACTTCTTGAAGATTTATCACTTCGGACAACATCAGTAGGTGAATACATGTGTCAAGCTACTACTGTATTGTTACCATGGCGGCTATTTGTGGCTAAACCACTGTATAATGGTTGATCTAATACTGATCAATCAGATCATGGGCTTGAGTATGCAAGGACCCAATCCACAAGATTTTTACCTCGGAAAATCCATGGATCATGCACTAGCACAAAATATCAAGGACACTTATGGCGATGTCAAGAAGGGCATGCGAGGCTACAAGGTAGCTTCTATATAGAGTGGCGTAGTGCGCCTTACCTATCAACTAATTGCAGGAAAGTTAGTGCGAAAGAACCACCCTACCCAAGTCATCGATTTTGTAGTTGACCTAGCAGGGAAGTGTACGGAAGGCCTTCAGGTGAACTGGGTGAAGTACCTGGTGAACCAGTTGGAACTCGACTGCAGAGAAACACATGATCAAGGATATGAATTTCATTTCAGCTGGTTCTTGATCATTATAACTTTTATTTCCTAGGATATGCCGGAAGGTACGACCTTGCTGGACATCGATCCTTTTGAACCACTAGACGTGAAGTTCAGTACACTGTGGTACTCAAACGACATGAATAAACAATGATAGTCAAATGCTATTTTCCATACCTACTACAATTAGCTGAAGATATCCATACAGTCAGAGCCTTGCATGATCCCGAACACTCTACACCGGTTCCAACCTTTGATGAAGTTCAATGCGGATCGACATTTTGTTTACATCACAACGCATGCCGATGAATACAAGAAACAACTTCAATCCTACTACAAGCTGACAGAGGAGAACTTGGAGGAGATCACAAAAGACTGGTCGAAGAACCTCCTTATTCCAATAGACCCTATGGAGATATCCGACATCGACAGCCTAGAAACTGTGCAAGATAGACCCGGACCTAGCAGAACAAAGAAGATTGAAGAGGTCCAAGAGATAGACAACGCATCTGTAAAAAATGCTTCCATATCACCAGATCAAGGAGGTGATGGCGAAGAGTTGAATGACAATGAAGTTGAACAGAAGCAAGGAGACGAGGTTGACCCCCTGAAGAAGAGGAGAGGTTCTCCTCCGAAACCTTCCTCTTGGAAGAAATCGAAGGCCACCATGACCAAGATGCAGTCCGTCTTCACCTCTGATGACTTCGACTTCTTCATAGCAGCCCTGCAAGATGCTTCATTGGAAATATAAGAGAAATAAGAAGAAAATCAAGAAGAGATGTATGATCGAATTGAGGCTAAAATTTGAGGGGTACAACAGGCCCTACAATGCAGTCGTGCAACCTCCATTGCGCCAAGAAAACCAGAATCGGAAGATGATCCATCTCAACTCCACCGCCTAGCCAATACAATCAAAGCTCTCCTTCGACGAGCACATGAAGAAACAATGAAAGCCACCCAGGATTTGACACAAGTACAAGGAGTACTTGTAGAGTTCTGCAGAACAGGAAAAGCTTGGTCTGCAAGTGAAGTTTGATGAAGAAAAAGAACAACTACAACAAGAAAAGGAACAGTTGCTCGTGGAGCAACTCGAAGTAAAAGAAGTGATCAATAGAGCACTTCCCTCTATGAGAGTCGTAGAAATCAAGGTAGAAGACCGAGTTACACAATAGGTGAATCAGATAGCAGAATCCATTCAACAACTACATCAATGCATAGCAGATTTGGAGCTATGCACTATACCTGAGACCCCATAAGATGTAAGAGACCAAATAGAAGCAACTGCCTAGAGCACAATTGAAAGGCTAAAGGCTCTTACCCTGGAATGCAAGTAAATTACCGATCAAAGTGCCCATAACTATGAACAACTCACGGAGAACCCATAATTGAAGGCACTGGAGTCACAACTCCAAGAGGCGAAGTATCAAGCTGAAAAGGTACTTGCACAGCTGAAGTCCCTATCATTTGTGGAAAGAATGAAGTGCTCCCAAGAGAAACACACTGCACATCAACAAATCCATACTATCCAGAGCATAGTTATGGACGTAACTCAAAGGCTCCAACCCGTACAAGAAAATGCCTATCAATTGTTTACAGAGGTAGAAGGCTAATGAGAAGAGCTAGAGCAGGTTGTCACTATAATTGAACAATGTCTAGAAGGACCTATAAATGATACAATCATCTAATAATTCACTGAACAGGAGGCTGTAGCACAACAGCAAGTCGAAGCAGCTCGATCCAAGCTTGAGGCATTCAAAGAAGAAATAGTCAGACTAGAATGACTCAGAACAAGTCACAGGTGAGTGTTGGGGGCATGTTGGCCCTTGACCAAGTTTTGGGAGATCCTTGGTCAATTTTGACCTATTTTGGGACTTTGAAAGCTTGTCAAATATAGAGCGCAAGATGAAGTAGAGATCACGGGATCTCGACCCATTTTTGGGTCCTTTTTGGGATTTGGGAATATGTAACGGGAATGGGATGTCGGCCCATGGGTTTACCCATGTTTAGGCCTATTTTTTAAAGTATAAATAGATGTCTAGGCAATGTAAAAGTGGGGAAGAGGCATCTATGTAATGTAAGGTCGATAAGCTAAGTGCTAAGTGAAAGTGTTATGTGCATATTGCGAGAGACTGTAGAGCTAAGTGCAAGTGGTTGTAACAGACTGTGAAAGGCTTTGTGCTAGACCTAGCTCGAGGAAGGAGGATCTAGCAAGGTGCGTGCATATCTCCTATCCTATGTGGAGTAGGGTTTTTTTGGATATGTGTATGTAGATGAATGATTGAGGCTAATAAAGAAGAAGAGTTGGTGGACATAGCCCCAGGGTGGGGGTGAACCACGTAAATATTGTATTATTCTGCTCTGTGCGATGTTCTGATGTATTTATGTGTTATTTGCTAAGTGCTTGATATAGATAGATAGATAGATCTATTTATGCTTTGTGCTTATGATGAATCTGGATGTTAGATATGATATAAGTGAATATGCTTAGTGCTTGAATCTGCTAGATCTGATCCAGTTCTTTATGATAAGTGCTTAAATACATTAGATCAGGGTGAATGCTGCGATGCTCTTTTTTCTCTGCATAGTCGATATTGGTTAAATAACAACGAACTAACGGTGCTAAGTGCTCTATTAAGTATTGTAATCACAGATCTGTGTCTTAGCTAAGGTTGCAGACACTTGAGTCCTACAACCACCCTTGGCTCTACCTCAAGTGAGACTTCATCTTCTTCGTAGGTGTTTCCTAAAGGGACGATAGTCAGGGTTTTGTTGGTGCGTCGCTGTAGTGTTGAACCCCAGGTCTCCCCCTGTGCCAACAATCTTAGTGATTCAAATTTAATTTTGGGCATGGAAATTAAAAGAGATCGGAAAAAGAGGAAACTCTAGTTAAATCAGAGAAAATATGTTGAGACAATATTGCACATGTTTAATATGCAGGAATGTAAAATGGTCAAGGTTCCTATTCCTATTGGTGTAAATTTATCTGTGGATCAGTGTCCTAAGACATAGGAAGAGGAGGAGGACATGTGTTGTGTTACATATGAGTGTGCAGTTGGCAGTTTGATGTATGAAATGGTCTGTAATAGACCGGACATTGCACATGTAGTGGGAGTTTTGAGTAGGTATATGTCAAAACCAGGGAAGGAGAATTGGACAATAGTAAAAAGGGGTTTCATGTATTTGCGTGGCACTGCTAGCTATGGATTGTGATACCAAGGAATACCAGTATTGGATAGAGTGTTGGATATACATGGCTTTGCGGATGCATACTGGGTTGGGGATCTGGATCGTAGGATATCTACAAGTTGGTATGTGTTTAACCTGTTTGGAGGAGAAATACGTTGGATGAGAAAAAGGTAGGTTGTAGTGGCACTTTCAACTACATATGCTGAATACATGGAAACCACTCATGCATTTAAGGAAGAAGTATGGTTACAAATATTATGTTCAGGTATTGGGTTGGTACGACAAGCTGTAAGGATAAATTGTGACAGTCAAAGTGCAATTTTTTCTGGTGAAGAACCCAACTTATCATTCAAATACAAAGCATATTGATATTCAATATCACTTTGTGAAAGACATGGTTGAAGAAAAGAAAGTGTTGTTGATGAAGGTGGACACTTTGAAGAATGTTGCAAATTCATTTACAAAATCTGTGAGCATCGAGAAGTTCTCTTGGTGTAGAGGATCCATGGGTAGTGTTGACTATGTAACCTTGTAACCCCTTGTATACAAAGAAAAAAACAAGTGGGAGAATGTTGTGTAAGTGTTATATTCTTTGCACGAAGTTGTGCTAGGCATGCAGGGGGGCGAAATCCCCCATGCGGGGGTTCGGGGGCAGTGCCCCTAAGAATTTGTTTCCTCAGGAAACTTGTGTTGGCACAGGGGCAGACCCAGGGTTCAATTCTTCAACATCGCATCAGGGGTGATTTTAAGACCCCCCCCGCCCCCCTTAAATTTATATGTATAATAAATGGGCGAATCCCCATGATACATAGAAAACTTTGAAGGCTATTTTATCAATAATGTAATATGCATATATAATTTTTTGGAGAATCTTTTAGTCAATTATATAATCTTGTAAAATCTTGGCGAATATTTCACTGAATTATAAAATCTTATAAAATCATGGGGAATCTTTCACTGAATTATAAAATATTGTAAAATCGTGGAAAACATTTTACTAAAATATAAAACATCATGAAGTCATGGAGAATTTTTTTGATAAAGTATAAAACCATATATAATAATAGTAAAATATATTCATTAAACTATAATATACTCATTCTACATGTTTGAAAAATAAACATAGTTTTCCCCTCCTCCAAACAATGTTGCAAGCATCAAGAGTTGTGTTGTGCTTATAATTTCCACTGAGGGGTTCCCCAACTTCAATTAAGAATATTTCTATGAGACACAAATTGACATAGTTTGATCAAAGGGCTTGGTATATTCCACCAATGAGCTCTAAGATAGGTAATCTAGAAGCTTGAGAAGAATATTGAGAAATGTATCACCAAACCCATGACGTTGGTGACTCATTTTGCACAAAGATTCTCATAACCACCCATATGTACTATCCATCTTGTTGGGAACTCTTTCTCAATGCTTATAAGATAAAGTCCCTCAGATTCTTTGTGGGCCAATTTTGAAGGTTACACTATCTTTAAAAAAATTAACTCTTGTTTGGGTTGCACTCAAAGAGATTGTGATGCTATTGACATTCTTAATATCCATAATTCGAGGTCAAGATCTTCATGCTAAAATGGATTATACTCAGTGGGTAAGCTTGGAAGATACTTCTAAGTAACTATATCACCCAAGGTACCCCTTATGGAAAGAAATATTTCACAACATTGAGATATTAGGATCTTCTCCTCATATCAACCAAAGATAAAACTGACCGTACCTTTGTATTCTATTGTACTTTTCTTAAGTTGGAAAGGTAGTTGTGTGTGTTGATATTTGTTTTAAGATCATTGTGAGAGTCCAAAAAGTTGAGTTAGATGTTTCTCATCTCTTCAAGCATCTTAATTATTGCGGTGCATCCCCCTTTAACATTGAGTAGGATTCCTTTTGAACATTCTTTGACTCCATTGGCATGTTCAGAACAAAAACCTATAGGATTGAAGGCCAACACAACCACAAATTCAGTTGGGTTTCCAAGGAGCATTGAGAGCACCACCAAAACTAGCCTCAAATTTATTAGAACCAACTACTAAATCACAAGTTCCCTATGTTCTTCCTATAAATATTTGAAGCCAATAACCCACCACAATAGGAGAATGATGGATGGGAAGTTGATGCACCAAAGACTAATCCTTAGATCAAAGGATGGGGAGGCCCATGCAATAATGACAAGGATGATCCCCCAACACTAGCTGGATTCTAGCAACTGCATAATCTTGTGTTTTTGTAATCTTGTTGTTAACTTTTGTGTTGATTGTACTTTCCATGAAATCACTCTTTGTTTTTTTAACTTTGGGGCATTTTGTTCTTTGATCCTTTTTACTAGATTTTATAGCTATGAAATCTTGAAGTACATGTTGTTGTATATTAAAAATTAGTAATTAAAGTAAGCATTTTCTAGAACAGATGCATTTATTTAGCTTTGTATAGTTTAACCTTTATCTTTTCCCATATCAAAAGTTCTATTCTCCAAATAAGGGCAACATGATGATACATAAACATACAATTGTTGTGCCAGTTAGATTTTAAGTGCTCAATGTCAAGAATTATCTCACATTACCCACCATATGCTCATGCATATCAAAAACATATTCAATAACAACATAAAAAATCTCAACCCTTTCATTAGATGTGCATTCAACATAAGCCAAATAAATTGCTCAAAATTTTATCTTATTTGAACAAAGGATCTAAAAATTGGACAACAACATGATTAGAATGTGCAAAATTATATTAAACAAAGTAAAGAAATAGAGTAGAGATACATACATCAACATGAAACAAAAAAATTTCTCGTGCGTGAATGGGTGAATTACTCATATGTAAAAACAATATATCACCGTGCAAAAAATGATATGGTTTATCAAACTTGAACTATTTAGAGGAAGTATAATTATCAAAAGAAATCTGTTTGGGAACTTATAATTCTCGTAATTCAAAGGCAATGACAAAGAAGTTTACTCTATTTTTATTCTTAGAAATAACATAAAACAATTTAGTGCAAAATAAGAAGCTACACAAATCAAATTGAATAACACAGTTCAAATCAAAGTTACAAAGTTGCAACTTGAAAATGAAATGAAATCTGTCCAATGTTTTCTAATTTGGATAGATCACCATGAACACAAACAATGCCATAGGTTCTTCCTGAGAACCGGAAGGAAATCAATGAAAAAAATATCCATATGCAGGTGAAATGACGTAATGACTTTGATACACTACTAAAAAATAAGAAATCATATACGACAAATGTTTGCTATAAGCTAACCTACTAAGTTGTTGGCTACTAACTTGTTGGAGAAGAAAGGGGGGGCAGAGCTAGGGTTTCTTCAAGTCATTTGGAAAGACACCATATATTTTTATTTCTGTAATTCTGGTTTTTAATTACTCCTCGGTTGCTTGTGCTTTTAGGATTACCTCTACTATCATTGTTTAATTTTATTCAATTTTAGCATTTGTTAAGAGAAAACTTTATGAATGTATTTCCAAAAGGATTTCTTTGATGTAAACAATTATTGTTTATGTGGTTTAGGAGAGTTAATAAATAAACTTATTAAAAGTTCCTTTTTTTATAACATGTTTTTATATGTACATATTAAAAAATA
>SNQJ01S0240603.1:0-11208 GCA_010110895.2 Picea sitchensis
ACCATTATTCTCCTTATTTTCGGGATTTCCTTGGATCTCCATACACATTTTAGGGACCCTCTATAAGAGCATGGATTCTATGGTTTTTTTCATTTCATTCATTTTCTTTTCCATTTGGTACATATTTTCATCCATCTTATTTTCCATATGTGCACTATTTTCAATCATCTTCTTTTCCATCTCTTTCCTATTTTTATCCATCTTATTTTCCATGTCATTCTTATTTTCATCCATCTTCTTTTTTATTTCATCTTCAATTTCGTTTTTTAGGGATTCTTGAGAACATGATAAATCCACTAGTTTCAACATACTACCACTCATTTCATCAACTTGGTTCTTTAATTGGGATAGCTTGTTTTCAAAATCTTCATTTTCTTCCGACGCCTTATGTCAGCTTTCTGGAGGTTTATTTGGTGTTGAGATTTTTTTTGGATCCATGTGGGATAACAATATTAATATTCCTCCATTTTCCCTTTATTACACATTTTGAATCACCAAAAACAAATCTTCAAAATTTATGCCAATTGTAAGTTACGTACCTTTCAAACCCTTAATTTGGTGTATGTATGGATGGTTGAACTTTGTCTTGATATATATATGAACCCTTCTGAGTCAGAAATTTCGGCCTGTAGTATTCTAATATGACTTTTTAAACTCCTGAAAATTTCACGGTCTGAACCTTTACTGATAAAAGGTTATAACACAAACACCAAAATGATTTGTTTAAGACTAATTTCAGGATTAGTAAAAATCTCCAACTTCCACAAGATATATCTCAAAATTATAATGATTCAAAATCATAAAATTTTGCCACATGTAATTTGCCGTGTCTCCTCAAGATTCTGAAAATTTCAAAGCTTGAAACATCACAGAAAAGAAGTTACAATAAAAATGCCACTCTTTTAAAATTGATTTCAGGATTATTCACAAGATTTGTCTTCCATGAACTCTTTCTCCAAAATTATAGTGAACCAAAACCTGAAATTTTCACACCTATACTATGAAATTTCTCCTGAGTCTCCACAAAATTTCACTATTTAAAAATTCTCAGAAAAATAGTTATAGCGAAAATTCCAAGATGACTCATTTAAAACTAAATTCAGGATGAGTCACAAAAACATATATTCCATAGGTTATATATCCAAAATTTTAAGGATTCAGACTTTGAAATTTTTACCACATGTACCTTGATATTTCACCTCAGTCTCCTCAAAATTTCATGATCTGAAACGTCCCATAAAAAACGTTATAGTGAAAATTCCATGGTGTCTTAGTTCGAGGAGTGAAACCCTATGATCGTAAGCTCGGATACCAAATGTTATGATCCAAGGCCTTAAAAATGAAAAAAAATAAAATTAATACACTCCACTTTGATGGGGAAACCTCCTTTTACAATATAGCCAATTTCAAAAGACAATTTCCTAAGACTAGGTCTCCTTGGTACAATTAAGGGTTCTAGCCGAACTATTAATGTAACACTAGAAATATAATAATTCAATATATAGGGGCTTAATAAGGGGTTTTATACATAACATGGGGCTTTGTCTAGGGCTTAACAAAGGATACAAGCAATGTAGAAATCAAGGGAGAGATGAGCATGTGTAATGAATAGACTATCTTGGGCTATATGGGGATTAGAGTGTTGTAGCAGGGTGACTTTATTGAGTTGACCTTTCAACTCATCATAGATCGTGTCTTCACTAGAGACCTTAAAAGGAGCATCATTGTCTTCCTAGATGGGGGATTGTACAATTAAAGTTTTCTTCTTCAATTGGAAATATTCAAACTTATCATGTCCTTGTTTCTTACAATATCTATATAATTTTCCATTTTTCTTGGCATCAAAAGAAGAACGAGAAGAAGAAGAATGATTACTTGTCATGACACAAGGTGTGGCTTTGTGGATGTTGATCTATGCTTGTTGAAAGTGGATGAGTGTTGTTGAATTCTATGCTTATAAAAAAGTTTTTCTTCAGCCAACTTTGTGAGATTGTATGCAACATCCACTGTGGTGATCTCTGTGTACTTTAGATCTTGATACAAATGTTCTTGCAATCCACTTTTAAATTAAAGAACAAGGTTCTCAATTGGATTAGTATTATTGAGAAGAATTTGTAATCGATTGAACTAGTGGATGTACTCTTGTATGGGCATGTTGAAACCTTGATGAATTTAAAGCCACTTGATGTTCATACCATATTTTTAGCTGGAAGGACAGAACAAGAGGCTAAGGGCTTCCACAAGCCTCGTCCAAGGGGCAATTGGATTTTTATTCATCGCATGGTCTACAACCAAAATTTGGGCAAGCCCCTTGAGCTTCAATTTGTCAAATGGAACCTTCTTGTCATCATGAATCAGATTATATTCAAACTAAGTGTTCATGTCAAGAATATAGCTATCAAGAACTTACGGATCGCATGATCCCTCATAAATAGGCACCTCACATTGTGAACATCAAGGAGATGGCTTGTTGATGGAGATATCGTTAACCTTTGTATCTATCGAGATACTGATATTGGCAACTTTTTCTACCCTTTTGGTAAGCATCATTGTTGCCATGGCCTGTGTGGTCATCATCGTTGATATGGTGGGAAAGAGATACTAATACAATCCTTAGAACCTCCAAATGACTTAGTTTGAAAATGACAAGTATTTGAATTGAAATATTCAAGCAATTCTAATAGAATAAAAAAGTGACCACTTCTTGTTCAAAGAAGCGATACTTGACCATGTTAATCAATATCTCCAACACCTTTTATACTATCCTTCCATAGGATTTGAACCAATTTTTTATGATTACAACCAAAAGATACCTTTGATACTTCTTTGAATTATTGTGTATGAAAGGAAATTTATAATGAAATCACTTTTATGAAAAGAAGAGCTAGGGACACAATACTCATCCCATCATGCACCTTATCATATATCTAAATGAGAATATGGGCCAAGTGATCAGTTAAAAGAAGCAATTGTTGGAGATGCCTTGGGACAAGGAGGGTCACAGTGAGTTGATTGTTGAAGGTTGTGACCACAATTAGTTATCTAGGATACGACATTTAATATACATTCAAAGCTTGTATAGCAACACAATCATTGATCACAAGAAGATGGGAGGATGATTCACAAATTCTAGAATCTGTATGGAGGAGTCCAGAAAAACATGACATTAATGGAGAGTTGGCAAATCTACGTGGTCTTGCCTCAGCTTTTACATTGTTGGATTTGTTGAGCCTCTATATAGTGACACGTTGGTTGGATCAACATTTTGTTGTGTGAATGGTGTGAAGAGGTTGTTTCTCAAAAGGAAGGCTACCAAACCACAATAATTGTACTATGGGTTAAGCCAAACCATGAAAAAATCACTAAATTGAGGGTTGGTTTGTTGGAAGTCGTGCCATGGGGTAGAAGGAGGCCATTGGTGTGATCTAATTTGAGATGATTGTATATTAGAATCAATGGGACACTCTTCGCTCTGAAATTTTGACAAAGGTCTTGATCTTGATAACAAAGAGACTTGTTGTAATAACACCATGATTTGGTTCGGACTATGTGTAATAACACCATTATAATGGGAAAACTATTTGACGAGCCTTTGAATCCCAATGTATTTAGCTTACAACACAATATGATGGAATAGGACAACGTAAGAGGAAGCAACACCCTTTTGTTATGGATCGACAGATTAATATTTCATCCCATAAGCAAGATGTAGGGAGATGTACTCTTCTAATATCAAGCCATGTCTAGGCACACAATATTTCTATTAATCAACTGATCCATGTTGTTGGAGTATGTGATTTTTAGTTTGATCAAAATGACATTCTTGAAGATCCTCATCCCCTTAATGAGAAAAAAAAGCATAAAAAATAGGATCAAACATAAGCAACCTATACCCAAACCCAACAATTGAACTAAATGGTAGAATTTAGGAAATAAGGAGCAATTACCAAAACCCAAGGTTGGATCAGAGAGCTTTGATACCAATGATGTGGGAAATCCCACTCATGAGTAGAGTTTAACACCAAAGTGTGAATAACAAATCTTTGACTAGATTTTATTAATATAAACACAAGCTTATATAGCTTTACATAAAGAAAACTACCTCAACAAACTAGGAGGGAAGATCCTAAGAAATAACAACCAAAATACAATAATAGATCTAGTTGGAGATAGGATCTTGACTAGTCACAAGAATAGGAAACTAACTCAACTACTCCTTGAGAATAAGAAGCAAAAAGGATTCGTCACTCTCCAAACAACAATAATACTCTCCTACCAAAATACTAAGGAGAAATACATATGCTAAGGCTAAGGATTAGAATCCCTATCGATGAGGCTCCCGACGATCTAGGAAAAATATTGAATACACATCTGATCTGCAGGATTAACAAGCAAAATAGGTGGAATGCAATCTTGACTCTCAACTCTTATTATAGGATGACATTAAGTAAAACATATTTTAAGGGGATATCCAAAGAAAATTGAAAAGAGAAAAGCTAATAGCCAAAGCAATCTAGCATGCGTTGATGATGAGTTCTTTATTATAATGCCAAAGGCAAAAAAATTACAATTTGTAGAAAATGGACAAAGAAAAAACCATTTATGTAGCTACTTATAACATGGCCTCACCAAAAATGATAGCTTACTTGTAATATCTAGTTCTACAACCATGGAAAATATTCAACCATTCTGTTAACAATCAAATGGTATATGTGCATATGTATATGTGGAGTAATATGATCCAAAAGAGGAGCAATGGAGGAAGCACACTTACAATTAACTATATTGAACCATATATCTATAACTAGTATTTTTTTTTTTAATGCAATTAATAGTAATAATCTCAAGGCAGGTGTGGGTGAGAGTCTCCATGATCCCATAGGAAACAACATAGGCTATTATGCATGGGGTCTTGGGGTGCCTCTAACAACATCACGAAAGCCCATGCTTTATATGCAGGTTTGAGCATTACGATGGAGTGAAATATCTCTAAAATTGTAGCCTTCAAAGATTCTCTGATGATTGTGTGTGCTATTACTATAAGGAATCCAACGAGGAATGATCAATTAAAGGGTATAAGTCACCGTATTCTCTCTCTACAAGACAGGTTTGCAAAATTTAATTTTTTTTATATAAAAAGGAACCTAAACCCTTTACCTAATCGTTGCACTAAGGTAGGTTCAAGACTTGAGAAAGGAGTTGTAGAAATCAATGGAGAAAGGAGGGTCTTGCTCATTCCCTAGTCCCCTCTATCTTGGCACAAACTACCAACTCATGTTGAGAGTCATTATTAGAAATGCCCCTCACTTCACACATACAAGATTAAATATCAAATGTGTAAGCACTCACTATGAAGTGAATGTGTCTGGGTTTTTAGACGATGGTATGGCTCTGGTTTCGGTTTCAGTATTGGTGCTCTAGAGAGATCTCTCCACTAGTGTTGAGTGTGGTTTCCTCTTTTTTTTGAATGCTCTTTGGGATGCTTGGCTACAGATTGTGTTGACATTGGTTGAGGCTAGTAATGAAGGTGACCTTCATCCCTATTGCATGATATCCTCTTTTAGGTTTCCTCTAGATTTTCATATGTTACCTCTCGGATATAATATCAAATGCTCCCATCTTCATTTGAACTCTGTGTTTTGTGTCTTGTACTTCATTACAAATTCTAGTCCAGGTAGAGATAACTCTAGGGTTTGGAGATTTTCTAGCTTGTGGTTTTAGGGGTCCAAGATGGAGTCGTCTTGGAGCGACTTCAAAAAATTCCCATGATGTCATGAAGAATTCACCCAGGTGAACAATTCAGCTCTGCAACATTTATCAAATCATTTTCAGAGAATTTGAGGCAACTTCAGCCACCATGTCATGGAGGTTGGATGCTCTGAAGAGTGTATTCAACAATTAAAGGCACACATTTTGCCTCAACACTCCACCTCAACCTCAGTTAATCCACACAGCTCTTCTTCTCGAGGCGATGCTATTGAACACATCAATGGTAATGGAGACTGTGAGACTACGCCCATGGATACAAAAGAAGGGATTCAAATTTCATCCAGGGCCCCATAAATTCCAGATATTGCTTCCTTCATCTAATTTATGTATTTCAAAGTTTTATGGTGCCTTGGGAAATTCTACAAAGATGTAATTAGTTT
Organism: Picea sitchensis; assembly: GCA_010110895.2. Taxonomy (NCBI): domain Eukaryota; kingdom Viridiplantae; phylum Streptophyta; class Pinopsida; order Pinales; family Pinaceae; genus Picea; species Picea sitchensis. The sequence goes on from SNQJ01S0240603.1 coordinate 6,150, forward strand.
TGATAATCAAAAACTCTGTCTAGGAAGGGATTTAATTTTCGTTGTCTGCATCTTAGCTATATAAATACTCACGTGATGTATGCCTCTTTTTGTAAGACTTGTATGCTTGTTGGTTTCCTCGACACAACTTTTTAAATATAAATCTATTTCAATTTTTGTTGAAAAAAAAGTAATAATTGCAAGGCTTTTACAGTTCATAAATCCACGGAATCTCGAACTAGCAATGGTACAATAAAGTTAATATAAGGGGAGCATGGATTCTTGTGGAACTTCAATGAAATTCAAAGAGACTTGAATGACCATCTTTGTTACAAGAATAAACAAAATAAAAATGAGAAGATAGATGACGTCGTTCCAATCAACCCCATTTTGTTTAGTATCAGATTCAAACTCTAAACCTCCTCGGAACAAAATTCTTAGCGATAATTAAAAGTTTGTAAGGATAGAAAGAAAAATAGAGATGTATACAAATTTGCAACTTTAGATCAATCCACATAACATTAAGGGGTAGGAAAAATCAGTGATAAAAGCAATCATAGATGAAGCATACTCAACTAGGAGGAACCCCTTCCATCCATTGCTTGTGAGTTGGCTTTGTGTGTAATTTGTGCCATAGTTCTACACATTTAGTAGGTATATTTCTCAAGTTTAATGAGTAAAATCACTAAATAGTGTTCTACGCCCCGTAGCATAGAACACTATTGTACACACATGAACCCTGTATTTAATGCTATAGTATTTTCATAAGTAATTTCCATCTAAAGGTTTGATGAGGATGGGATCTGCGGCTAGGGTACGAGAGGCGGGAACAAATTGCGGTGTAGTTCTTTTGGATGGGCGAGGTTAGCGGTGAAGTAATCAGACAATAGGAGACCAACATGGAGCTGGAAGAACACGTGGACTACTCAATTGCCCATTTGGACATAAGTGAGACATGGGTGTTGGCAGGTGGAGGGGGAGAGGGTCAGGTTGTTGGGCTAGGAGAAACAGGAAATATGACTCAACAACTTCAGAATATGGAAAGGGGAGTTTTCTGTATCCCAGGTAAGTCATTTTCTCTGCCTTCCTTTCAATATTCTGAGGTTGAGGTGGATTTTGAGGTTCACGGACCTCTGGCCATCATAGCCATCACACACAAAAGGAAGCTCTCTCCCCTCCCTTAGTCCTCAAGAGGTTTTTGATGGTGTTTGGAATGATCAGACGGTTAAAGCAAACCTTCTTTCTTCACCCATTTCCACCCAAGGGGGTTTAGGATTTTTGGAAAAGACAACAAAGGAGATAGGTCACTCGGCGGTAGAATCAGATCAAAGGATCGTGGAGGGTTTTACATCCTGGCCCCCGGCTAAAAAGTTTGAGTCTATTACGAATTCTTTGTCGACAGGTTTCATCTCAGTCTTCTTAGATGCAGAAGAACATTGTGGATACAGTTGGCAAAAGGAGAATAGTGGACCGCCTCTAAGGGTTTCGGGATCTACAGGATATGTTGAAGGAACAATTTTAAGTGGACAAGGGAAAAATACTGGTGGAGAACATAATCGTAAGTGGAAAAACTTAAAATCCAAAGGAAACCTTTGGAGTCTTGTTCTTGGTGAAGACGTGGATTTCAACAAGGTTGTTCAAATGAAAAAACAAACCCTTGTAGGAAGAGCAAGTGGAAGGAATTTTTCCCTAAAAACTATGATTGTCTGGGTGCATTTTTCCTAGAAGGAGCATCTTGGATATGTACCGAAAATCATAGAACTGACTAGGAACTGGTTTTATTTTAACTTTCTTCAGTCGGATCTTGCAAAGTGGGTATTGGGTAAATTTTGGAGTGTCAACAACTCTCCCCTGATTTTGAAGCCTTGGAGCCCTCTCTTTGATGCGAGTAGAGAGAGATTGGATAAAATTTTGGTTTGGGTATGTTTTCTAGCGTTGCCTTTGTAGTTCTGGACCATGGAACACTTCAAATCCATCGTGATTTTTTTGGGGGATTTTTTAGACGCAGATTTGACCTTTGAGGAAACAAAACAAAGAAAAGTGGCTAGGATCCTAGTTTGCTTGAGTGTCAGAGAGGGTCTTGGCAAAGAAGTCGATATGAGATGGGGCATGTATTCCCATACCCAAAAATTAGATTATGAAAATGTACCCTTTAGATGTCGAAGGTGCCACCAATATGGACAGTTGATTATGGACTATAAGCTTCCATTGAGAACCATATGAAGGGGGCATACAAATGACAAAGGAAAAGGAATCGAATGGGAGGAAGAAAGAAGACACATAGTGCTAATCAAATATGGAGTTCAAATAAATGCAGAGACAAGACGGACCAAAGATCAAGGACATGTTGACACTCCTCAAGAGAGGCAAGAAACAACTTCATAACAAGGTACCGAAGATGCATAAGTGGTCGAGGAATTAAGTATTGTAAAGACATTGTCGGATAGCGTAAAGGGCATGGCCACGAGTAACCCTTTACCTCCTACTCCTCCTTTTATTGTTTTAATAAACAATTTAAATTTAGAAGGCAATGAGTGGTTGGAGGATCTCAGAAACATGTCCATCTCTACAAGGCCCTCTCAATTCTTAACTAGACCTTTGGATACCCCTATGAATGGAAATTATTTGTTCGTTCCTCCAATCTCAAAGAGGATATGCAATGTCAATGATGACTCTTCCTCTTCGTCATCTGAGAACTCGTCTTCTCGCTACTTCCTTAGATCCCAGAAGAAAATTGTTTCCTCAAGAGGTTTGGGAAAGGAAGTGGTAAGGACGCTGGAAAGAGGTGGTCGGGGAAAGAAATCATTAATTTTGAAAGCTCAATCTAAAGCCAAGAGTGAACTTTTAGTAGGAAAACAATAGTTGACTTAAAGGGCACTTAGAGCAGTGCGGGCCCAGAGTATGGGTCTAGGATGAAGTGTATGTCCTTCAATTTTCAGGGTTTGGCTCGTCCCCTTAAAAGACCACCGTTAAAAAGGGTGATCAGTTCTGAGCATCCTGATATACTACTTTTACATGAGACTTTGGGGGAAGGGGAGGAAGTAAAATCTAGACTAAAGAGTTTACTCTCAGGATGGGAGTTTGAAACTTTGGATGTTATAGGTAGATATGGGGGATTGGCACTGGGTGGAACACACAGACTATTAAAGTTACAAATTGTTGGGGTATGGAGTCAGGCCTCCACATTTCTATATTAGTGTCGGATTTAGGAGAAGAAGTTCACATTATTGATATCTATGGTCCTTATCAGAATAGAGCCCCTTATTGGGACAATCTATTTAACAAGTCTTTTTTGAAGGACCATTCGTTTAGGTGGAGATTTGAATTTTTCTCTGGGAAAATCAGAAGTATGGGGTCCTCATGCAAGAGTTGATCCTCTAGCATGATACTTCACTCAAAAACTGTCTCATTACAAACTCATTGATGTTGAACCCACCCGACTCAAGCCCACTTGGAGGAACAATAGGGTGGGGGAGGATAGAGTAGCAAAACGATTACATCAGTTTCTGGTAGCAGACTCATTAATGGAGAGGCAAATGATATTGAAATAGTGGATTGGTTGTGGGGGAATTTCTTATTATTGTTTGATTTTATTTGAAATTAGACAGGGTCCTAAAAAACTAGCTAGCCCCTTCAAATTCAATAAGACCTGGGTAAATGATGAAACTTTCATCTCTTATTAAAGAAAATTGGGTACCTTTCCTTCAGAACAACCCTTAATTGGTGGCTTTTCATTTTGATGAAAATTTTAGAAGGATCAAGGAGAAAGTCAAGATATGGGATTTTCATAAAAGGCAAAGTGAATATCAGGAGCTAAAAGATATTGAGACTATTCTGCAAAGGATTTCTGAGGAGGAAGGGGGGAGGGGGGGTTTAAAACAATTGAGTCCAAGGTTTCACTTCTTCGCCTAGAAGAGAGGAGGTATAAACTACTCAAGGAAAAGGAAGAATCTTCTAGGCTTAAAATCATAGCTATTTTGTTGACAAGTGGGGATGAGAATACAAAGTTCTTCCAAGCTTTTGCAAAAGGCAGGAGGTGTGCTAATACCATTTGGCACCTGAGAGACCAGGAGGGGAATTTGGAGAACTATTTTGAGGGGATGGAAAGACTAGGGAAAAACCACTTCCAAGAACTCTTTAGAGTAGAGAATCAAGCTATAATTGAAGAAGTGGTTCGGATGGCCCAACTCTTTCCAATATTTGTTGATGAAGAGGACATCAGACTATTGATGGAAGAAGTTTTTGAGGAAGAATTAAAAGAAGTCCTACATAGTTTTCAAAAAGACAAAAGTCGAGGTCCAGATGGATGCACTATTGAATTTTTTTTGGGTTTGTACGATATTCTGGGACAAGATATCCTCAAGTTGGTAGAGGACACCAGATCATCCAGGCGAATACCTGCAAGCTTAAATTCTACCTTCATAGCATTGATACAAAAACCTGATAATCTTGCTTCTTTGGATGAATTTCAACCAATCTCTCTTTGCAACTGTATCTACAAAATTGTTTAAAAAATTATAGCTAGAAGGGTGAAGAGGATACTCTCGGAAATAATTTTGAGTGAACAGTTTGGATTCCTGGAAGGCAAACAAATACATGAAGTGATAGGTATAGCACAAGAAGGTTTACACAACATTAAATCCAAGAAGATGAAGGGAGCAGTGTTAAAAATTGACCTTGTTATCGCATAATTTGTACTTGCCCAAAGCCTGAGGCAAGTGGATGCAAGATTGGCGTAACAGGGGGTGACCTATCACTATCACCTTAATAGGAAACCCCTTTTTGTTTAGGAGTATATCAAAGTTACCCCAGGGGAGACGTCCCCAATGACCTAAAGGGATGTTGTGGGGTATTCTACCCTATGGACTAACAAGCTAGGGCTTTAAACTTGTACGCAGATCATGACCCTTCATAAGCTACCTTTAACCTTCTACCCCGAATCTAAAACCCTTTTCCTTAAGCAAACAAGGGAAGAACTAACTAACCTTTTTATCGACGGTTGGTGTAGCTCCTCCGTTGAGCTTTATCTCCTTGTTGTTGCTGCTCCTTCCACAAAGCGATCCTGCAATCAAGACAAAAC
>SNQJ01S0240603.1:13814-24874 GCA_010110895.2 Picea sitchensis
TACCAAATTCATAGGTCATTTTTGGAGGACGCTATGGAAGAAGCTAGGGACAAACTTAGCATTTAGTTCAGCTTACCATCTGCAGACAGACGGACAGACCGAGGTGGTCAACAGAAGTCTTGGGGACTTACTGAGGAGCTTGGTGACAGAACACCATAGCAGCTGGGACAACATATTGCCACAGGCAAAGATTGCATACAATGATTCTGTGAATCGGAGTACAGGCAAAAGCCCATTTCAAATTGTGTATGGAACACAATCGAGGGGAATTTATGAACTCAGGGAGTCAGAACAGACTGCGACTAGCAGTGCGAGCGCAGAAGAATTTGCTGAAGTGATGAAGGAACTTCATGGCGAGGTGAAGCAGCGACTGATAGACTCAAATCAGGAGTACAAGCGCAGAGTAGATCAACATCGGAGACAACTTCAGTTTGAAGTTGGGTATCTTGTTCTAGCACACTTGAGAAAGGAAAGGTTCCCAAGGGGAACATATAACAAATTAAAAATGAATAAAATCGGACCTTGCACAGTCCTAAAGAAATTTGGGGAGAATGCATACGAGATTGACTTACCAGATGGCATTGGGATATCTCTGATATTTAATGTTTCGGATTTATACCCATACAAGGATGGAGAAATAAAAGTTGGAACTGAAGAACCAATGATCCAGTGGCAGAAGCAATTACCAGTCGCAGAGAAGCCACAGATGGAGTGCATACTAGACAAACGAGTGGGAAAGAAGACCAGGCAAAAACAATACTTCGAGTACCTGGTGAAGTGGAAGAATCACCCAGTGGAGGATGCTAGTTGGGAAAACGAAGCAGTGATACAGAAGCATGGACAGACCGTGTAGGAGCTCATGGACAAGAGCCCATGAAAATTCTCAAGCCGAGGAGTATGATGCAGGAGCATCGCTCACTCATCAAGAGAGCCAACACATTGAGAGGAAACAACTGGACAGCGCCAGCATGCATTTTGAAATATTTTGGAAGTATTGCGTCGTCCTTTAAATGAAGTCATTTATAAAGAAGCGCACTTGTATTGTAAAGGGGACCTTGAGCCTTTAAGCTCTCGTCCTTAGTAGATAGGAGGCATTTATTAGATTTAATGCAGGTAGATAGATGTTTAAGTCTAGATTAGACAGTTTTAGAGTTCGAGAGGGAAAACGGATATAGACACCCTCACTTGTACATTGTAACATTATTCATGATTATTCAGATTCAAGCATTCAGGAGCAAGAAGAGAGAGAGCAAGCAGAGAATTAAGAACACCCATGTACAGATGTTTTTGAATTAATAGAAGAAAGTCTTTGATTCAATTTCATGGCTGGTGTTGTTTCTCTGTGTATGTTGGTTATGTGTTCATGAATGTTTGTTTTCTATCATACATTTTCTTTGATATGCTGTGTATGTGATTTCATAGTTGGATTGAAATCTGTGAGAGTAAGAAATTAGTTTCAATTGTTTCTCTATATTGGACCAGAGAATTCCTGCAAAGGGTGAAGTTGAATTTGTCCACAAGGAGTGCGTGACTGCAGGGTTCAATTAGAGGAAACTTTTTTTCTCATTCATCTTAGGAGTGCAGATTTAGCACCAAATCCGTGCAAGCTGTGCGCAGGCTAGATAAAGTCTCGGAGTTGCAATTCTGAGCAAGGAGAATTAAGATTGCTGCCACAGGGTAGTGCGCAGAGTCAAGAATCTCAACACTTAGCGGGTGTAGAGAGTTTGAAGCAAGGAGTGCATGTCAGAAAGTTCTCATAAGGACTTGTGAAGTCGAGAACAAGCTCAGGACGAATAGGCCTATAAGTTTGCTAAAGGAGAAGTGCAGGCATTGTCGTGAGAGGCCAGAGAGAAGCATCATTGGTTGGCAGGCAGGTAGCAATTCTTCACGAAGGAAGCGCTTGATACATCTCTTAAGAAATATCAACGGAGAGATGGACAGTTGAAATTTTCGGGAGAGATTCCACGAAAGTCTGAGAACCATAGATCTTGTAAAGATGCCAGGGGTTTACGACGTGAACCATTCACAGGTTTGAAGCGCAGGAGGAAGGAGAGCCGTCGATCTTGAGTCATAGGGATCATCTGACCCACACGTGACATCGCATATTGGGAATTCGCGAGGAGAGGTCGCAAGTTGGTACATCAAGTATTGCGATATCGCGAGTAGCGATATCCTGATAGACCCGGAACCATCAATTTCGTGAGACATGTGTCAAAAGATCCCGGAGAGTCGGGGATCGGAGAATCGGGGTTCTCAAAGTCAGATAACACTTACATGTTGGATCCACGATTTTCAATATTCCGACGGTGACGTGGCAGTGTGGGACCGCAGGTGCAGGTGGAGTACAGGTGGCATCATATCAGGGATCGGGGAATGACAAGTCCCGACTCCATCGATATCAGGATTCACGATCCCGTGAACTCCGAAGTCTCGACAGAAGGATAGAAGGTGGAGGGGTCCAGCTCACACGTGTATCGGGAAAACCGTCCCATTGGGGTTCGGCGTTTGGGGATTCAATTTGGTGACATCGCGAGTGGTGATTTCCCAATAGAGAGAAGTTTCGGTAGTGGAGGGGGAGTCAACGTTGACTTGCATCGGACTTTGGGGAATCGTTAAGTGAAAACCACGCGATCGTAGAATTCACGAATTTGCGAATTTCGATTTCCCGATTTTAAGGGGAAAGGTCACACAGAGCATCCTGTGGGTGACAAAGTCCCGGAAGGGATTGGAAGAGAAATTCTAACTCTTTGGTCTTAAGGAGTAGAATGTCCCAGTGAGCGTGGATGCAAGCTAAGGCTTGGGTGTCGTCGGCATCACACTTTCTCACACACAAAATCACTCCTCACTCACATAATTTCCGTTTTGAATTGTGGAGGTTGAAGTAGCTTTTTTCAAAAGGAATTCTGAAATGTACCACTACTTCTTTGGAAATTATTCATACCCACTTAATTCAAATGACATCGGTTCACAACCCCAATCTCTCATCCCACCACATCTAAATTTTTTCTAAACAATAACAAATCTTTCCTCCACAGGAGGTGCCAAAATAAATTCTTAATCTAGGTAGGATTTCGAGGGTAGGCATCCAAATAACCCCTCGTTATCTAGTTCTCACATTTTCAAACATTAGATGTTGACAAATAGGGAACTTTCAAATCCTCCAAGTCAACTGTTCCTACACCATAAGGAAGGGAGATATGCATGAAGGGTTGAAGGCTGAGGTCTGGTTGTTTAGTGCATCCCCCCTTGAGCCACCCAGCTCTTGGAAGGGATCCATCCCGTGACCCATTTCTGAGGATGAAAATCTAAATGTCGCACTTTGACCCAGGTACCTAGTGACCAAATTTAGGAAATCTAACCATGTGGAAATTGTGGGATGCAATTGCACCTTGATCATATTTTGTGTGGCTATTGTGAAATAGAACCATCTCTTTCAGGATATGCACCCCTTACCCCTCATTATAACTAATTATTTCATCCTTAAGTAGTTCCTATTCTAGTGGCTTCAAGCCCCACTGTTGAGTGCTCTTGGAAGGTATAGTGCTATTTTAGAGGAAGGACGATACATCTTTTAGGACATGAGAATCTGTTTTATTTTTTCTCCCACGTGGACAAAATCCACCTACCCACATGTTTTTTGATTTCACAGTTGATATATGTATAATGCTCTTTTGATTACATGAAAGTATGAGTTGTATTATCTTGTGAAGGTCCAAATTATACAAAGATCTTGTTCATTTAATTTTATCATCACCATTTGCAGACATTTACCTTGTTATTTAGACATCATAGGGGACCCACAGAATCCCCATCATTCTAGGCGCTTGAAAAACCTCCCTCTTATTCTAGGAGGAGTCCCTAGTCTTACCAACTCACCGGCTCAATCATATTACACCCCCGTGAGTGATATTATTTTGGAATCAAATTTACTTGGTTCCACTTTGCTTGGGTCCAATTCCAAATGACATCCATCCACTAGCTTGCAGAGAAAACTTCTTCTCAAGGGAGAAGTACAACCCCACCAAATCCCTCGCAAGGGTCAAGTCCACTACCTACTCACACAATGGTTGGAAATAATCCTTCACCAAATCCTCCTATGTCATACTTGACATCTCTCAATGTTCTTGATTTGACTAAACTAACAAATGATCCCATTTTACATGACCCCACATGGCCCAATATGCCTACCAAACTACCTTGACATATTTCAAAATTTGAAGGGAAATAGGGGGGAAGATCCCACCAACCATGTTATGACCTTCCACTTATGGTTCTCTTCAAACAACATCATGGATCATTCCATCCTCTTAAGTTTATTTCAAATAAAACTCATTGGTCCATCATCCAAATGGTATGTGGAAGAAAAATCAGGGTCCCATCTGACTTTTGAATCCTTGGCCAAAGCCTTTTTGGCCTTTTTTCAACTACCAATTCATCATGACACTAGTTTAGACTTTCTCTCCGAGTGAAAACAAACCTCAACTATGCATATTTCCAACCACATCCATGAATGGTGTTGACGACGTAGTTTGTGTAAAGCAGAACCCACCAAAGAGAAACACCTCGATTGGTTTCTAAAATCACTCGTCTCTATACTTTCCAAGGATGTAGAATCCACTTTTCCTCAGTAAGAAGAGGAATCCATCAACAAGGATCAACAATTTGACCTTATCTATGCTCAATAAAGTTACTTATACACAGTATTACCTGATGCACCGAGACCCGTACCATTTGGCAAGGACAAACCTGGGATGTCCCACGCTGCAGATGGGTTGATTGGTATCATGACACATCACAACCCTTATATGTAACCACCACCTATGTATATTGCACCTCAATATACACAACCACATGGAGGTTCATCGTCTTACCCTCCACCCCTTTACCAACAACCATATCATGTTTCTCCTCCACCCATGAGTGGACCCTCCCTGACACCCATGATGTGTTTGACCTCTCAACCAAGTTCAAGTTCACCTTCTACCTCAGCATATAACTTTGGAACTAGTGAAAGAACTTCACCTTTGTATACACCATATGGATCGTTTCCAGAAAACAATCTCTACTTTCCATTTCCTAGTCCTCCATAGCCGATTTCTCCTCCACATGGAAAACCACATGTTGGCGTTAACTTTGTTCAACCCTCTCCCATTCAATAGATTCATACTTTTGAATAGTTGAATACGAAAAATCCATCCCATTAGCCTAATAATGCCAAGAAGAAAGGAAAAGACCAAAAAAAATAATAACCTGGGACCAGGCAAAAATAACCCTCAACAAAACCAACCCGATGGGGGAAACCAAAATCAAGGCAACCAAAACCCCTAAGGGGACAATAATAACAAATGCTAAGGGAGAAAAACAACAAAAATATCAAGATGAACTTCCCTTGCACTCTTTGTAGTGAGTGTTGACATTATACTTACCATTGTCCCCAAATTGTCGACTTCAAATGGATGAAAGAATCCATGAAAGCGCCAGGTCCTCCAGCGTCGCCTGCCCCTTAGCAGGCCCTACAACAGTACTTGCAACAACCACCCCTATCCATGTTGCAAAACCCTATTCGACACCAAGGTGTGATGAATAATGAACAAGAGGTACATGCTTCCCCACCACAAATGGGGCAGTATCAAAACCCAAGGCCCATCCACCCTAGAAATTTGGATGATCGCAATATCCTCCTCATCAACGAAGAAGAGATTCTTTTGAAAACATGTGATCATCAATTCGATGCACCCTATGAATATACTCCAACCACTTCAGAAGAGGATCTAGCTATATCCAAACAACCATTGATGATACCACACCTGAATGTTGAACCTACCATTCATATACTTCACATTCCATTGCGACAGAATGTCAATAACCCTCAGTCTAGGGAAACACACAATTATACTCTGGTCAACTACTTAGTGCAATCTCTTGCTGCCATATCAATATTGTAGGTCCTCCAAACATGTCCAACTCAGTTGAAATCCTTTCTTTCTGCCTTGGGGGTAGCTGATATAGATGATACTAGACTCATCACATTTGATCTAGATAGCTAAGAACTAGGCCTCTCCACTCTGGTCGCTTTCCAGATACCATTAAAGATTTGGAAGATCACAGTTCATCTGTGTATCATCAATGAAGGTGCATCCACATGCATCATGTCCAAAACCTTATGGAAAAAACTTTTCTCCCCTAAGCTAGTACCATCCGCCATCACCTTGAGAGCCTATGATGGTCAACCATCCTCCCCTGAAGGGATATTCCAAAATGTCCCCATCGAACTTGAGGGAAAAACCATCCTCATCAACATTGAATTTATCAACGCCCTACTCGATTACAATATATTGGTTGGATGTAGCTACATGTGCGCTGTGAAGGAAATATTGTCTTTTATGTTTCGAACGATGATGTTCCCCCACAACGGGAAAATCATCACCAACAACCAACTTACAAATTGTGAGCCTAACCACTCCACCAACATCGATAACATTCTACCTCTTGTTCACACTAGCTTGGATGCTTATTCAGTCATCTACATGGGTTCCATAATTTTCAAGGACCCATCCTTGCTGGGGGCATACCATGGAGCACCACCTCTCCTACACCCTTCAACACAAGTGTGTGTCATATATTCTAATGAAACTGACATCAGAGACACCATTCCTCTCACTGATGCATCTCCAGACCTCGATGTTCCACCAATTGAAGAACTATTACCTCAATCATTCATTGAGAACCCTGATGCACCACCTATCCCTGATTCCCACCCCCTCTAGGGGAAAATCTCAGTTTGGGAGATAACCCCTCAATCCATTAATCAAATTCCCTTATTCTACCCCCCACCCGAAGTTCAATCATTTTTGGTATATGCAACGCTTACCCTTCCCAACATGGTGCTTTCCATCCCTATATGGTATCTTCACCCACCCACGATGGTTCCTCATTCATCTCTCCCTCCTTAGGCAGAGGGAATCCTTATGCAGATTATAGTATAGCCTCTAAACGCACCACCCTCATCCCCAACTGATGGAACCACTGCCACTACTGGGGGCAGACGGAAAAAGAAAGATGCCACAGCTCCACTTCCTCATTTAGTTCAACCTCCTTGCGCACTATGCGAAAGAAAGGAACACCCCACTAGTATATGTCCTACTCTTCCCAAGTTATGCAATCGGATCCAACTCCCTCGAGAAACCACATTACTCACCACTTCACCAAGCACATATAATACTACTACAATGTCCTCCACTATAGGAAATAAAGGGATGTGAACCAAATTCTCTTGTGCCATCTATTTAGAGTATGGCCAATACACTCATGATTTCCCAGCTCTACCTCAGTTTCTCCATACGCTAGTTTTAGTATGCCAAACCTTTCAAAAATAACCCTCTCCACCACCACTTTTGGTGCTCACGTCACTGACATTCATTATGTCTCTTCCTCATTCCCCAAATGGATGAGATTCCCTTGCGCTCTCTTTAACTCACTTTCTCACTTTACATACAGATGTCCTCTAATTGTTACATATTGAGGTYGTCATTCAACCCCTGGTCAACCACATCCGAGCACCTCACCATTAGTACTATACTCTCTAAATATTGTCAATATTACCTCCCATGAACCTAACTTACTTCCCATCCCTCCATGGTTCATAGATCGATTGTCTGAGGGCATTCCCCCAAATCCTCCCAATTCTCCAGAAAATTTCCCACGAGAAATATTTCCCCCTACCACAATTTATCACTCATAGTTCCTTGACATTTGGTTTATGTCAATCTAGCCATATCACCATGTATGTGATGTCCCCTATACGTCCTTGCCACTTGAGGAAAATCACACTTTGACAATCTCCCCTGCAACCTCCTTGGATCCCCTATATTCTCACATTTTCCATTACAACGAATATATCCTAGAGGAACTCACTACCTCTGATTTTCCATGGAATGTGCTCCATCATCGAGCGCTTTTTCTCTCACATGAATCCTTTCACCCCCCTAGCCAATCTTCCATGTGTGAAATCGAAACCAAGGATTTTATTCCTTCAGGTCATATAGACTAGTTCAATAACCCTATCCATACCCCAGATGCTTTTGAAGAAGGAAACATGGCCAAGATTTCCCCCACCGCCAAAATCGACATTTCCATCAAACCAGGAATCGTAGAAGAAATCACCATTGATGCTGCGTGCTCCCCTAAAGAACTCACAACTTACAAAGGTATCTTTCAAGAATACGTAGATATTTTTTCTTGGACATATACCGATATGCCCAACCTCAGTCCTTCCATAGTCGAACATTGCATCCACACATGGCCAGATGTCACCCCAGTTCCTCAAAAGCAGCGCCCCCTTCACTCATCCAAAGTTGTAGCTATCAAAGCTGAAATTGACAAATTACAAATTGCAGATTTCATTTACCCCATTGTGTATACCTCATGGGTTTCCAACCCCATCGTTGTTAACAAAAAATAGGGCACAATTCGCGTCTGCACTGAGTTTCGCGATCTCAACCATGCATGTCCCAAAGACAACTTTCCAACCTCTTTCATTGACCAAATTATCGATGAAAGTGCCGACCACGAGGCTTTGTCCTTCATAGATGGGTTCTCTGGCTACAATCAAATCCAAATCCATCTAGCAGATCAATATAAAACCTCTTTTACTACCCCATGGGGTAATTTTTATTATTGTGTCATGCCTTTCAGACTTAAGAATGCAGGTGCTATGTTTTAACAAGCCATGACTTATGTTTTCCATGATATTTATCGCATTATCCTCTCTTACTTAGACGACCTCACTCCTCGATCCAAGAATCAAACTCAGCATTTAGACGGCTTATGCATCATTTTTCAATGATGTTTCCAGTATAATATCTGTTTGAACTCCCTCAAGTGTGTATTTTTTATCACCGTCAGACGCATTCTTGGGTTCATTGTTTGCTAACATGGCATCACAGAAGACCCCCTCAAGGTCCAAGCTATCACGAAAATTCCACCACCTAGGAATTTATGCCAACTGCAGAGCTACAACGAAAAAATAATTTTTTACATTGCTTTGTCACAGATTATGATGCAGTACGCGAAGTCGCAACCCCACCTGCTCACATAGGATCGTTCAAATTCTCAATTATGAGCCTTCAGTGGCTCCTTGGATTCCCTTGGGAATCACTGCTGCAACAACCCGCTCCACAGGTCCTTCTCTACATGCACGACCTTCTGCACATTAACCGTGACCTCTCCCTGAGTGAATCTTAGGTCATCGGGGTTTCACAATCCCCGTGCTCAAGAGTCACTGTACTCTCCAACTCCCGATCTCCGATGAGCTCCCTTCTATGCACTGGCCCTCTAGGCTAGATTCCTAGTCCATAGGACCAGAATTCATAAGATCGTAGCCTTCCTTCCTATCAGGATTTCTAACTTCAAAAACCCGATGCACCCTTTTGTGCGCTAGCCCTACTGGCTAGACCATGGTCCATACGACCATCTTCACACGACCACCGCCTTATATCACCTTATCGGGATTCAGGGTTTCACGATCTCCAATGTCATGAACCTCTGTCCCCTCGAACTCTCGATCACCGATGAGCTCTCTTTCACATGCTAGCCCTACCGGCTATGCCATGGTCCATGTGACCACTTACTATATGACCACAGCCATATTCTTCATCGGGGTTTCAATGTTTGCGATGACACAATGTTCATGTCCCTGGAACTCGAGATATGTCGATTCCCAATATGCTCCTTTATGCGCTAGCCCTTCCGCTCAGCTCTCGCTCATATGGCCAATTCCCGTGACCGTAGTCAAACCTTCTATCGGGGTTTCGGGGTTTGTTAAGTCGCGATGCACATGTATTCGCAACCCCCGATCCTCCGATTCCCGCTCGCGATCTTTGACCTGTCAACGGTCCCTTCGCCGTCTCGAAGATCTGCCACGTGTCCTTCCCTGTCGACTCCTGTGTGGCCCACCTCCGTCGCGATCGAGAAATCATGGATCGTGATTCTGCAATGCACAAAACTCTCGCTCCCAGGATCTTCGATATCCCGATTCCCGACTCTTCCCAGATGATGGACACCTGTCCTCCACGCTGACTCCTCTGGGGTCCACCTCTGTCACGATTGGGAAATCACATATCGCAATTTCTCGATTCCAACTGACAATGGTCACGGATCTCGTGAAACTCCGAATCCTGATTTACCGATGAAGCCTCCCTATCGAGCATTCTCCAGTGGCACTAGATGATTGCCACGCGTCCCTCCAATGGACGATCCCATCTCGTCGGGATTTCAGAACTTCCAATGCCCTGGTTCCCTCGACCTTGAGAACTCCGATATGCCGATTGGCGATATGCCAATGGGCACTTGATCTCCGCCACCTGTCCTCCGACGATGGATGGCTCATATCCCTTCTCGGGGTTCGCGACTTCAAGTGTCCTGAGTGCCTTGTCTCCAAAACTCGCGAAACTCCGATTTCTGATTTGTCGTTGGGCGACCTCCTGTCGGTTCTCTTCCCTGATGGCGCCGATTCGCTTCCATGCATCCTTCCAGATGGATGGTCCCGATTAACCCTCGAGGTTTCGGGACTTATGATGTCCTGAATTCCTTGTCCTTGGGAACTCCGATTTCCCGATGGCCGATATCCCGGCTGCTAAACCTCGTGCAGCTTCCAAAGATCTGATGGTTGTCGGCGATCCTGCACTAGATCTAACGGCTTAGATCACTTCTTCTTCTGCACGCCTGCTCCTACGCTTAATATCTGCGCATCTTCTCCCGACCCAACGGCTTTCGGGATTCCTTCGTGAGATCCGGCGGCTGTCGGTCTCTTCCTCCTGTAAGCTCCTCCTGAGCTCCTTCTGAACGTGAACTCCTCAACGGTCCAGATCTCTTCTTCAGGACGATCTGATGTCTATCGCCTCTCCTCCTGAGATGTTTCACTTTCTTCCCAGACTAGGAATAATTTCACGTTCCCAAAGGCTTCGACCTTTGCGCTCTTTCTCCTCTGGGAACCCCTCGACTTGAGCTTCGCCTGCGCGTATGAAAACACTTCCCTTCCTGAGCTTCTTCTCTTCGAATCC
>SNQJ01S0240606.1:0-10169 GCA_010110895.2 Picea sitchensis
TTTTTGTGGTAGAGGGTTTTATGCCTTCCAATTTGAAGAAAAAGAAGATCATGATTGGAGATTTCAAAATGGGCCTTATTTTTTTGGAACTCATGGAATGCATCTCAATCATTGGACCCCAGACTTTGATTTAGACCTTGAAATTCCTTCAACTATTCTTGTATGGGTGCTCTTGCCCCATCTTCCACTTCACTACTACGGAGAAGAATCTTTGAGGAATATTGGAAATACATGTGGAAAATTCATTAATAAATCCAAGTGGAAGGTTGAGATGTTTCCATGCACAAGAATATGCGTGGAGGTGGATCTAGAAAAGGGGCTTCCAAAGGCTTTTCTCCTCACCTTAGACAACTTGAAACATGTTTATAAGTTGGACTATGAATTGTTTCTATTCAAATGAAAATCATATCATGTATACAATCACTATTCCAAAGATTGCAAGAAGAAATAACCATAATCGTCGTCAATAGTAGAAAAAGAAGATCAATGGAAAATCACCAAGAAAAAAATTGGTACAAATCAAGGAACTTTTGTTAGCTTTGGTCAAACTGACCCCTCAACCTCTAAGCAACCTATCCTAGAAAGTTCAAATCAACCCATCCCTTCTAGTTATCATTCAACAATCCTATCAGTACATAAGAATGTTACTTTAGTTATCATTACCACACAAATTTCAAATCTACCCAATACAATAAATAGGTATGATGTTCTTTCTTAGCCAAAGGTAACATTTTTGTTAGAAGTGTCCATCCCCTTTATGAATGAGCATGTAGATTTAATCCCTATTATAACATCTCATGTGTTTTAGTAGCCCATGTTCTTAGAATCTCAAGTAGAGACCCTTCTAGCTTTAGATGAAGATCTCATTTTAGACATACAAGAAGAAATATATCATGTCATTGGAAAATCCTACTTGCAAACTAGTGGTGTAATGACTAGGAATAAAGCTTGGTATCATGTAGAGGAAGAGAAACCCCCAAAGAAGGTATGGAGTAATCCATCCAAAGACAAAATGGAGGAAACAACAAACAAAGAGAAATCTCTAAGTATCCAATCCATAATAGAGAGTTCATTAGGATTAAGGGTAATTTTTCATCCTTTGAAGAACAAAGGATCTTAAGTGCCACTAGATCTAGTAGAAGGCGGTTCCAAACCATTAAATGGTAAATAATTATTGTGGTCTCCTAGAACTGCATAGGCCTAGGTAGTAGATTCAAAGAAAAATCTCTAGGAGATTTGATAAAATCTTAAAAGATAGTTATAGTCCTCATCTAGGAGACTATTGTTGTGGATTTTTTTCCACTTGGGTGAGAAAAAACAAGACACTTAGTTTCCTTGTCAGGCCAGCAAGACGATACAAAATTTGGTTAGTGGATTAGTGGATCAACGAAAGAGAAAACAAGAAAAGAAATAACAAGGAAATAAAAACTAAACTAGGCATACATAGAATATTCAAATAAAAACTTGCAAAGGAGACAAAGAAATAGCTACCAATAGGATTGATCTTCGAATTGATAACACCAGCTAGAAGAAGTATGAGAATTTATGAGTCCCCTCTTCCTCCTTGGGAGGGCTCTTGAGTCCCACAAATACAAAGCTCTCTTTATTCTAAGAATGGAAATACAATGGTGAAGACTTGATGGTTAAACGTCTCAAGAGGTGAGAAGAGTAACACTAGTTATGAGTTCTCAAATAGCTCTAAGAGAACGATGGCTTCTCCAAAACCAATTGAACAAGATAAAAATACTTAAAATTATTCCCTTTGTTTGCATACCTTGGTCATGTATTTATAGGACCAATGCAATATTTTTCATAAATTTATTGTAGTGTGAATGGGAGCCCTTTGAAGGTACTACCCATCCTTTCAGTATCCCTAAAGATATATTTTGAGCCGATTTTGGAGTCTTATCATGGTACACTTCAACCTGGAAGTGGTTTAGTCTCGACCAACTACATTAATGTGTCGTTTCCACATCAACGCGTGTTCCTATGGAGACATCCACGTAGACCATGAGTTTTCGCATTCAACATTGTGTTGGATCCTGCAAATGTGTGCAAGCAAGCTTTGGGGAGTTTGGGCTGAAATTCAAGTACTATCTATATAGTTTTGGTTGCTTGTTGGATAGGTTTCGTAAATGCTTGAGGTATGTTGATTGATGTGTTGTGCTGGTAATTTTTTCAACCATTGCTTGTACTATTGTGAGAATTTTTTTGGTGATAACAGATGCCCCCTGATGTGTGAGGTTAGGATCATACCTATAACTGAGATACATCATTGTTTCTTTTGATGGTGATGTCATTATATAGAAGAGTTGGAGACTTTGTATTGAGGAATTGGTAGAGCGATCTGACGGAGGGAGAGGGGAATAATACGTGAACCAAATGTTCTCCGGGAAAATAAAGATTTGTACAAACGAGGTGGGAATGACCCATGTTCATGTCATGAAACCAAAATAGTATAATTGTAACTGAAAATTGTTGATGAAATGGATATCTTCATTGCCATTGGGGGTATCAATAACATAAGATGATTGTTCTGTTGAACAAACTGTCTCTGAATCAAGGAATGAATATCTCAGAGGAATTGATGGCCTATTATATTTAGAGGTCTTCGACTGTTAGTGAAAACTGCAACAGTCGCATAGTAAGACCCATCATAACATGAAACTGTGTTGAGGTCGAATGTTATGGGGGTCAATGACATCAAAAAGTAGTGATGACTCTTTCTGTGTCGTCCAAGACTACTCATTAATGGTGGAATGAGAGACAAGATACTGACCCTCTCCTCGAAACTGGTGTTGACGTCGACATGTGAGTAGGCATGTATGCAAGAAGCAAAGGGCTTCTTGACATCGATTTTATCAAAATGGTGTCATAAAATGTATGGAGGAAATATGAATGAACTGGTAACATGGAGGAAGTTTAGGATATATGAGTCTCAATAAATTCCCTTGGTTGGGGGATATTGAATGACAGAAAAAACAATAAAACATAATCTCATGTTAAGGGGACGACAAAATATTGGGTAAATTGTGTTGGATTGGTGATATTTCAAAGGGATGTAGGATAGGTCAAAATACATAGGTTTGGGACAAGGATGTTTGTGATAGTCGGTATTTTGGCCATGGTAAGGATAGTTTTCATAGATGATTATGAAAGTGGGATGCCCAAACCAAGGGAGACATGGGTTGATGTGTGTCAAGGAAAGCACACGCCATTGGCGATGATGGCCAACATCTATGAAATTGCTAAAAACAAAAGGTCCTTTATAAAATTACCAAATGAATAAAGAATAATTAGGTTGATCATACACATATAGAAACGGGTGCCCGGTGAAGTATGGATTGGCCTGCTTGGGGAACAAGTTTGTAGGAATTGACTGATGCAGTGGGGAGGCCCCATGGGTGGGTTTCTGTACCAGGTAGCTGAATGGAATATGTACTTGCAGATGGTAAATTGATGTTGGGTGAGATGGAGGGTTAATGACAATGCAGAGGTGCATTAAATGTAACCATAACAATATGATTTGGGAATCCATCTGGGGTAGGCTAGCAATATGATGAGAAGAAGTATGAGGATCAATGTCTCAGATGAAATACTATCAAGACTCCCAATCCTAAGGGCAAAAAGAGCATCATGAGTGTTGATTTTCCAATGGGAAAATATATGTGGGGCAACTCATGTAGGTGAGAATGCTATCGATTGATAGTACTTGTGATGCAATGGAGGCGATGGTACTGTAGATCTGGATGTGGGGATCCTAAGGGTAAATGTTGGGGGGATGACTGGGATATGAAACTATTTACAGAGGGCTTGATTGCATGTCAGTGTTTAACATATACTTGAAGGGGCCATGGGATGGCCATGACTGAATATGTTGGTTGTCTTCATAACAAGTACCTTCACACATAACGATCAAATACCCAACGTGAAAAATAGTTGATGATAAAGAACATGTAATAGTTAGTTGGTAATAATGCTAATGAGTGTGTGCACATGTTCCCGGGGCTAAGAGATGGCTGCCTAGGTTGTGATGTGATTAAGAGTGGAATTTTTCAAGTATAACCCATTGACTGGATCCTTGAGGGTGGTGCCTTCGAGCTGAGCTAGGATGTAGGCACCCTTGGTAAGACAATGGAAAACAATGAATGGGCCTCGCCAAAGGGATTCAAATTTTTCGTGGCCTAGGGTGTCATGAGAAATGTCGTAGGATAATACAAGGTCACCTTCGTTAAAGGAGTGAAGGTTAACTTGCCAATTAAAAATAGCTTTGGTTTGTTTCTTGCTTTCTTCATTGTGTTGTAAAGAGGATCGTCGATCCTCATCGAGAAATTCGAGAGTGAGTAATTTTTGCTCCATTAGAGTAGTATATTTCATTATATGAGGAGGATGAATTCAACCCCATGAACAAGGTGAAATGGTGTGAGACTGATGGCAGTTTTGACTGTCATGCGATATGCCCATAGTGTTGAAAATTCCATGTGGTGAAAATTGCTTTTGTGTTTATCCACAATGCATTGTAACATGGTTTTGAGAACTTTGCTGACAACTAAAACTTGTCAATTTGATTGTGGGTAGTATGGTGAAGAAAATTCATGAGTAAACCCTAACCTGGAAAATAACTCTGTGAATACTTTGTTCTCAAAATTATTACCGTGGTTTGACACTAGCTGGAAAGGGACTCCAAAGTGGGTAATGATGTGGTTAAATAAGATGTGGTGGCGTTTTTTTCCATATTATTGAAAGTTGGCATGGCTTTGGCCCATTTAGTGAAATAGTAAAAAATGATGACTATGTACTTATGCCCATTGTTAGATGGGGGGTTGCAAGTCATGAAATCAATACTCCATTTGCACAAGGGGCTTGTTGTAATGACTGGATAGAGGGGAGAAAGTAGTTCTCTATCTTTATGTGCATACAATTGACATGTTTTTCAATGCATGATGGCATGAATGCAGTCAGAGAATAAGGTGGACCAAAAGTAACCAGCCTGAAATTTTGTTTGTGCAGTGGACATGCCAGAGAGGTTGCCTCCACATGCATCACTATGGCAGTCATTTAGGGTTGTTTCTACCTATTATGTGATGAGGAAATGATGGATTATATTGTCTTCCCCTCTGCAATAGATGACATATTCGATGAGGAGATATCGAAGGGCTTGATGATGAATGTGTCGACGATCTATTGGGAGAGATGAGGGCCGAATTTTTGTGTGCAAAGGTACACAAGAATGTATTTGTACCATGGGTAATCATATCAGATGAAGAATAAGTGCTCATTTGGGAATTTCTCGTTGACTGGTGTGTCATTTGAGTTTGTTGGGAGATACACAATCAGTTATGCGAGAATGAGGGATTTCGTTTTTGGGGAGTTGTAAAATCTAGATCATATTCTTGACGGATGATGATCCAGTGTGTGAATTTTCTATTGATCTAGCATCGAATGAGAAATTATTTCATTGGGTTATATTCTACCACAACCTTGGTAGTTTGAAGCAAGATATAGTGGCACAATTTTTGGACTATAAGGACAATTGCTAGGGATAACTTTTCTTTGTGATTGTACTTCAGAGGTGGCCCAGAGAGGTTCTTACTAATATAGTAAATGACGTGTTTGCATTGGTCATCGACTACTTGGAATAAAACTCCTTCAATTGATACCTCTTAGGCGGAAAGATATAGGATGTAATCCCTATCAAAGTCTAGAGGACTAATCAAGGGTGCTTTGTTGAGTGCTTCTTTGAGGGAGTCAAAAGAATCTTGGGTATGTTGATCCCAATGGAATGGGATATCACGTTGTAGTAGGCAGATGAAACCATGAGTGCGAATGGCATAATCAGGAATTAATCAACATAGGAAAATTTCCTTTCCTTGTAAGCTTTGTAGTTGGCACAAGTTCTTGGGGCGAATAATCTCGTTGATTGCTTGGAATTTATGGGGTTGACAGTGATTCCTTGTTGAAAGCCGATGAAAACCAATAAGCGTCCTTCTATGACACAAAAAATGCATTCGAGGGGGTTTAATCGAATGTTGTACTTGCAACATATTTGAAATACAAGTAAAATAAAGTAAAATAATATCTGCATGGATTATAACCAATTTAATCTTTGGGTAGTTACGGGAGGTATTCTCCAACTATTTATAAGAAATAAAATTCAATTTAATTTTCAAAGAAGACGTGTCTCTTTGCAGCAATTTAATATTACTATAAAAAGACACAAAAATAGACAAACATATTTTTTTCTCTCTCACACGTGGGAAGTGATCTAAGGAAGAGACCGAATTTTCTAAGTAGTTGAAATTTTATGAGTGTAATTACTTGTTATGTTCTAGAGTTTACTAAAGTAATATCATATATCATTGGAATTAATTACCACTTGCGGAAAATTGCGCTTGTCTAATTTAACACTAGAAAAACAACATGGTTAGCCGTATGACATAGCGTATATGATGGATGTGTGTTGGTCATAGTAGAAGACATATCATTTAAATGTTCACTATATATAGTTGTGCACATCCATGTAATGAAGAATAAGAGGAGGTCAGCACATGCAGAGGGAGGATATGACTTCAAATACTATATAGCATCAGAGGGAGTCAAGCTTCAGAGGGAGCATACATACTCAGAGTGGGTCTGATCTAAGAGAAAGTAAATTTCTTAGAGACTTTCATTCAGAAAGGGTTCCTCTTCAGATTCAGATTCAGATGGGAGAGACGTCCTCTAGGACTGAAAGATAGGAGGCTAGAAATTAAAGAGATATGAGACCTCTTGGAGAGGATTCCCTTGTTTCAGTGAAGGAATCCAGTCAAAAGGACAACGAAGGCAAAGCATATAGAAAATAGTATTGTAAGATGTGAAGCAGTGTGGCTTCAAAAATTTCTTGTAGGACTTCATCTAAGACATGATGCAGAAGGGAGTTGTGAATCTCCAGTACCCATCCACAGATGAGTAGCATCGGGAAGACATTCTTCCAGAGGGGTCATGCTGATTTGATTGAGGAGAATGATACATTCACTCATAGGATTAGCCATGTTGATTTGGTTGGTGATGAATGGCCTAGGTGTAGTCTTTCTCCTTAGTCATATTGATTTGACAAGGAGTGGAAAAGACTCGAGGTGTTAATGTTTCTCTAGGTGGCTGCATCGGGCAGACATTCTCCTAGAGGGGTCATGCTAATTTGACTGAGGAGAATGATACATTCACTCAAAGTATTATCCATGTTGATTTGGCTAGTGGTGAATGGCCCAGGGAATTTATTTTCTCCATGTATTAGCATCGGGCACTCTCCTCCGATGCCCATGATTACTTGGCTAAGGAGAGTGACCCAAGGTGTTGATGTTCTCCATGTATTAGCATCGGGCATTCTTATCAGATGGCCATGCTGGCTTGGATAAGAATAATGGCCCAGGTGTGGTCTCTATCCTTGATCATGTGACTTGACAAGGACTATTGGAGACCCAAGGTGCTATGTGGGAGAAGCATACATCAAATGGGTGTTATGTGGGAGAAGTATACATCAACTGGGTGCATGCTGACCGAGTTGATTACATCAAAGGCTCATTGACAAGTGTAAGAGAGAGTGCAGAATGTCTCCCTAGATGAGAAGGAGTGTTGAAGTTAGAAGCATGAGGCAAACATTCTCTAGAGTGGTCATGCAGATTTGACTGAGGAGAATGGCCCTCGCGCAATCTTATGGACTCGAGGTGATTGAGGTGCAGAATGTCTCCCTCGTTGAGAGGGAGTGTTGATGTTTGGACAACATCGAGAAGACATTCCCCAAATTAATAATTATTAATATAATTAATAATACTATTAATATTATTAATATATAATAATAATTATAATTATAATAAATATTTATTATAGTTATTAGAGACACATCCTTTCATGGATAGTCACCATATGTGACTTTAGGTTCTCTATATATTTGGCACATTCATCATTGTAATACCAAACCAATCTCATAGAATCTAATATACATCATACACAATATTATCTCATATAATATCTCATATATAGAAATTCAAATATTGTCTCCAAAGACGCTTGTGTATGTACGTGCTTGTTCCTTCTGCAACTTGCGTACAACTCCATAAACTTGCAAAACCCTAGCTCTGCCTCACTATGATTGTTTCCCTAAAAAATTTCCTTTGATTTCTTCCTACTGGTTATGGATTTGCTAAGATATCTTGCAGATATGATAAATACTCTATCAAATGTTATGGATTTGAGATCTGGATTCCCTTTAGAGCATGTGCTCTGATACCATGTTGAAATCCCATTACTCCAACACCTAGGTATCTTGTTATCTAGTGATTTCCTTACTGCAATTCATATTAGCAACTCACAAAACAAAAATACACTGCTGAAATATTCAATTCAAATAAAGATAGAAAAAGTAAAACTGGAAACCAAATCATGCACACATAAACACCAATATTTTTGGGTAGATACCCCTGGAAAAACCCTGGAGGGAAAACCAATGCTGAGAATGATTTTATTATGTTGAAATCAGGGTTCCCATAGCATGGATAATGTCCCACTGAGAGAAATCCAACTGCAGATAAACCAAGAAAATTTGGATATGTTGTATGACCTAGATATGCATGCTTTTTGAGGTATATGTGCCTTCCCTTAATCATGCACATGTATACATGATTGTCGCCACTATGACCCGCATACATGACTATAAATATTGTATGGTAAGATCCATACGATGCACCCCTTTCCTATGGCCTTGCTCTGCTAAAACCCACATGTGGCTACCTCTGTTCTCTCTTCTCCTTGACCCGATCTCTCCAAGATCTCCTTGAATCATAGTCCTTCATGATCCAACCCTCTTTGTGTCGAGTCTCTCAACACAAGTTCTTTCAAGTGTCTTCTCCTTTACCCTAGCCTTGATTTTATAATCTTCAATTATAATCTAATCCTAATCTCCAAAGTGATTAACGATTGAGATTACTTCTCACCTCACTTGAGATCAATGACTAAAATTAAATTCTATTTTTTAACATTTCCTTAAATAACTCAATTAATTCAAATAATTAATTAATAAAAGAAATTTACTTTAATAAGTCCTTTAACTAAAGTAAATTCAAGGATAGAAGGATTTAGATGTTTTCCACATGTCTAGACATGTGGACCTATGCAGAAATACCTATCTGATGCTACCATGCATTAACATTATGCACATGAATCCTTTCACCTACCATGTGTACAAAGAGGAATACATAGAAGATGAGGACTTCACGACGGCATTCTAGTATCTATAAGGCCAAGTTGGTGAAGAACAAGGTGATAAAAAGATGAATACCATCTATAGGATGGTATTATCTACAATATGGATAAAGTCTATTCTCATAAAGGAGAAAGATTGTAACTTATCAAAGAAACTCACACCTCCAAAATTGCAAGAAATTTTGGTGTTGGGAAAACAGTGGGAAACTTATAGAGGTATGTGTAGTGGATCATAATGTAACATGTAACTTAGTTTATCAAAGGATGCAGACTTTGTTGTAGTAAAAAATGGAATAAAAAGAAGAAAGGTTTATGCCATCTCTTACATGTACCTACTAGACCATGGGAGAGAATCTTTATGGATCTCGTGGGTGGTTTGTGAAGAACTAGGCAGGGATGACTATATATTTTTGGTAATGAATAGGTTTGGTAATATGTGCATTCTCATTCATTTTAAATAGCCCATCAAGGGATATAATTCAACAATCATGTTCTTTGAAATACCAAGGAGAATCAAATTAGATAAAGATATTGGATTTCTTAGTTCCTTTTGGACCACAATTTGAGAGAAGATGGACACCAAGTTGAAGAGATACACAAATTTTCATTCGGAAATGGATGGGTAGACATAAGTAATAAATGTGGCATTACTTTAGATTTTTAGGGGTTATAATTATAATAATCCAATGACTTGTGATGAAAATTTGGTTTATACTAATCATTCTTATAATAGAGAAATCCACACTTCAACCGCCAAGTCTCCTTTTGAAACTTACTTTGGATATTTTCCACCTTTTCTTTTAAATGTTGTATATGGAAAACAAGGAGGAGCAAGGGAAGAAACCACAAAAGGAGAATTATGTTGGGTATGTGTTATATTCTTTGCATGTGTGTGTGTGTGGGTGCGTCAGATTCGACAACTGTGTCTAACG
>SNQJ01S0240606.1:11390-24920 GCA_010110895.2 Picea sitchensis
ATATGGAAAACAAAATCGAGTAAGATTTCCATCTGGTGCTACAAGAGCAAAGGGGATCTTAGAGTTGATACATAATGATGTGTTTGGACCTGTGTCTGTTCCATCACTAGGTAAATCTATGTATTATATTTCATTCATAGATGATTTCTCAAGGAACACATGGATTTATTTTCTTAGAAAGAAATATGAGGTATTTGATAAATTTAAAGAGTTTAAGGATCTGGTATAAAATAAGATAGAGAAGAAAATAAAGGTATTGAGGAGAGATAATGGTGGAGAATTCTACAGAAATGCATTCGAAGAATTCTGTAAGAAGTGTGGTATAGCAAGGCAAAAGACTACTCCATACACACCTAATCAAAATGGAGTTGCAGAAAGGATGAACATGACACTGATGGAAAAAGCAAGGAGCATGCTTAGCGGTGCCAAGTTAGGACAACAATTCTAGGCAGAGACAATGGGTACAACATGTTACCTGGTCAATTGATCACCTTCATCAGCGTTGAATGATTAAACTCCACACGAGGTATGGACTGGTAAGAAACCCTCTCTTGAAAATCTCAGAGTGTTTGGTTGTGATTCTTATGTGCATGTTCCAAAGGAAAATAGGAGTAAGATGGATAATAAAGATGAAAAGTGCATCTTTATTGGTTATAAAGATGAAGTGAAAGGTTATAATCTTTGGAACCCATAAACTAAGAATATTGTTTATAGTCAGGATGTTTTTACATAGGTGAAATATGTTCCCAAACAAGAATTCCTACCAAGGCAAGAAGAACCTGAGAACATAGAGTTTGAGTTTGATGATTCAAAATTTGAACCAACTGAAGAAGATGAAGCAGAAAAAGAACCTCATACCCTAGTATTGAAGAGATCAATGAGGGAAAGAAGGAAACCATAAAGGTATAGTTCACTTGATTTTCATTCTAATTTTTCTTTATCTATTACTGATGATGATCCCATAACTGTCAGGGAAGCAGTGAATTCAGAGGATAGTAAACTCTGGAAGAAGGCCATGTTGAAGAAATGGATGCCTTGGATAAGAATGAGGCATTGAATCTATTTGAGTTTCCAGCTGGAAGAAAATATGTTGGTAGAAAATGGTTGTTTAAGAAGAAGTTTAATGCAGAAGGACAAGTGGACAAACACAAAGCTTGGTTAGTAGAAAAAGGTTATTCCCAGGTAGAGGGAATTGACTTTGGTGAGATTTTTTTGTATGTTGCCAAGTTAAATTCTATTAGATTTCTTTTATCTATTTCTGCTGATTTTGATCTTGAAGTGGAACATATGGATGTGAAGACATCATTCCTACATGGGGATCTAGAAGAAGAAATCTTCATGAAGTAGTCATAAGGATTTGTAGTGAAGGGAAAGAAAGAGTTGGTCTGTAAGCTAAATAAGTCACTATATGGTCTGAAACAATCACTTAGGATGTGGTACCAAAAGTTTGACACATACATCCTTGGATTGGGATTTGTGAGAAGCAGGGTTGATCACTATGTATATTCCAAGGAGGTTGGTAATCACTTCATTTATGTAGTGTTGTATGTCGATGACATGTTTCTAGTAGGAAATAACATGGATATTATCAAGGGGGTGAAATCACAACTATCCTCCAAATTTGACATGAAGGATATCGGTGTTGCTAACTTCATTATGGGAATGAAGATTAAAAGAGATTGTGCAAACAAGAAACTCTAGTTGAATAAGAGAAAATATGTTGAGACAATATTGCAGAGGTTTAATATGCATGGAAGTAAACTGTTCAAGGTTCCTATTCATATAGGTGTAAAGTTATATGCAGATCAATGTCCCAAGACACATGAAGAAGAAGAGGACATGTCCCATGTTTCGTATGCCAGTGAAGTTGGCAATTTGATGTATGCAATGGTCTTTACTAGACCAGAAATTGCACATGTAGTGGAATTTTTGAGAAGGTATATGTCAAAACTAGGGAAGGAGCATTGGACAACAATAAAGAGGGTCTTCAGGTATTTGCGTGGCACTACCAGTTATGGATTGTGCTACCAAGGAAGACCGGGATTGGACAGACAGTTGGACATACATGGGTTTGTTGATGCATATTGGGTTGGATATCTGGATCGCAGAATATTTACAATTGGGCATGTGTTTAACTTAATTGGAGGAGAAATCAGTTGGATAAGAAAAATACACGTTGTAGTGGCACTCTCAACTACAGAAGTTGAATACATGACAACAACTCATGAAATAAAGGAAACGATATGGTTACAGAGATTGTGTTCAGGTATTGGGTTGGTACAACAAGCAGTGAGATTATATTGTGACAGTTAGAGTGAAATCTTCCAGGCAAAGAAACATGCTTATCATTCAAAGACAAAGCATATCAATGTTCAATATCACTTTGTGAGAGACATGGTTGAAGAAAATAAGGTGTTGCTTGAAAAGGTTGACACTTTGAAGAATGTTGTAGATTAATTGACAAAGTCTGTGAGAATAGAGAAGTTATCCTAGTGTAGAGTAACAATGGGTATGTTTGCCCTAGATTTTTGACTATGTAATCTTGTGAACCCCTGTATGCAAAGAAAGCAACGAGTGGGGGAATGTTGGGTATGTGTTATATTATTTGCATGTGTGTGTGTGGGTGCATCATATTCGACAACTATGTCTAACGATCCCAACTTTCTTCATCCTTTGTGGCGTTTGTGTTGGGCGCTTTCCTGAGGGGGCTAGATCCCCCACCCCTGGTTACATGCAACGTTCAGGGAAGCGCCCCGATTTTTTTTTTGGGGGCAGTTTTTTCTGTTTTAGCATATTTTGATGTTTTTAGTGGTTTTCTAAATTAATCCTAGATTAAGGGATTAGGGTTTTGGTAGCTACGAAATACCTAAAATATTGTATATATTGTATTGTGGATAGTGAAATTAATACACTGAATAGTTGAAAGGTGTGACACCAAGGAAGGATGTTTTTCTCCCGGTTAAGGGTTTCCAGCGTAAATATTTGTGTACTGTGTGTATGAGCCATTAATTAATTTATGTTTTTCTTAAGAATCTATATGCATTTCTTTACTTCACAGGTTTAAAACTTACAAATTAAAGGATGAAATATTCATTGATAAGATCAAGAAAATGTATTAGAAAGACAAGAGACATTGAAGAAGTCACATGGAAAGTACAAGGTCCAACATGACCAACACAAAATTGAGAAGACATTATAGGTAGGAGATCAAGTCTAGTTTCATCTAAACAAAAAAACGATATAGGGTCATGGTAAGTGTTATCACCATAACAATTTTTAGACAGGGTCGAGGTCTCGAAAATTTAGCAAGGAGATACATCGTTGTGGAGGCATGATAGTTTGGAGAAGAATGGTCACATATAGCGGTGCATGTACAAATATATCAGAGACGTGAAAGTGATGGGACCCAACCAACCACAAATCTCAGGTGTCATAGATCAACGGTTAGAAACCATATCGGGAATTGAAATAACACAAGAGTTATTTATTCTAAGGCAAGCCGGGGAAAACACTGTGGTTTTGTTTCACTGACATGTGGCGCCTTTAGAGGTACATCGGGGCGAAAATAGGTCTTCCTAAAACAATATTCCACAAAACCCCGATGTCGGAAGTTACTAAACCTCGATGGACCGTAGATCTTAGAGCGGTCCAGATCAACGACCAAGATGCATATCGGAGATTGAAGTAGCGTGGAGGATAAATTTTTTGAGGGCAGGTCGAGGAAATACCACGG
This sequence comes from Picea sitchensis, assembly GCA_010110895.2. Classification (NCBI taxonomy): domain Eukaryota; kingdom Viridiplantae; phylum Streptophyta; class Pinopsida; order Pinales; family Pinaceae; genus Picea; species Picea sitchensis. The sequence continues at coordinate 15,124 of SNQJ01S0240606.1, forward strand.
TTTCCAAATGTGGACACACGACGCTCCCTAGAGTATATCGGGGGGAAAAGAGGGTGAGCACAAAAGCTCAAACACGCACCGATGTCACGTGTTCTAATGTCATTTCAATATGTCAAAATCAACAATTTGTGTGGGGAAAGGCGATGGTCGGTCAAATCACCTCATGCCACTCGTTCAGGTACTTTACGTCCGTGCGATGCTAGGTAAGTACCCCCAGATAACTAACTCAAAGGTTCATCATTCGAAATAGATTGGACAAATGTGATAAACCACCGTATCTGTAGGTACTCTTGTCAACAATTCATATTTAAAACTCAATGACTATCGCTCTTCAAAATATGGATGGAGTTATTCTACTCCGGGCAATCAAAGCTTCATTCGTAAGTAGAGTAATCTCAAACTGGATCAAATTCCTAATTTCTTTGAAGTTAAGGAAGACGAAAATCGTGCTTTCTGAAAAACTGGGAGACATCGACAAAGTCGATCAAACAACATCCAATGAACTAGGACTTTCAACTAACATGGAAAATCCATCAACGAGTAAGAAAGAGAAGTCGATTGCACGGATATTAGCAACCAAATTCCATACTGAACCTGCGACAGAACCAGAATCAAAGGTCTGACTAAATCCTATCATGAGGGATTTAATCATCAATGGACACGTGGACAGGCGCTATAAACGAGTAGTAAATAGGAAGCGGAGCAAGCGATAGAAAACAGGAATCAGAGCTAAGGCAGTCGAAAGCGTTGTGGAAAATCAACCAGTCTGGTTAAATATTCTAAAAGAAGAAATAGCCAAGCTGGAATAAGTTCTCAAGTTGAATTGAGTACGTTTCAGAAAATTTTGGACATATGGCGTTCAGTGAAAAAGCCTCAGATATATCAGACCTTTTTATAACACTCCCTGTAGTGTATGAGAATAGTTGTTATGCGTTACTCTTTTGTGTAACCGATCTTTATCTTTAGACTATGGGGGGGGTGATTCATTTTGAATCCCACATGTAAATTTTCTATATATATCATTCCAAGGATAAATAAAGTATGGAGGGAAGAGGGGGCCTACCCTCGTTGCAGGTAGACTTTGTAAAATCACGGAGCTAAACTGAATATATGATGCAGAAGCAATTTTTGAATTGTTTATGAAAATATTCTAATCAGCTGTGATATGAGTTATGTCTTCTTTCATAATGTGTGTTTCTTGTGTCTTTAAAAAAACATTTGCAATTTCTTCTTTTAAATTGGAGAGTTAAAAGTCTAGAATTCGTCTGATGATGCTCTAGAATTAGCAATTTAAATTCATGTGATTATCTTTTCAACTATTTCAGAATTCATTTTAATATGCTTTGATGCGATTATGTGTTTCCCTTTTTCTTCTTTCACCATGAAAATTTCAATTTGAAAACTCAGACTCATTGCCTCACTTAGCCTTTCTCCTCTAGATATTTCTAATGACCTGCTACTGCTTTATTCATTTTTGACTCCATAGCCCAAATGTCACCTCCATTTCTTCAGCAACTTTATAATACCCCCACCCCAAAACAAACCAAATCTAGCCAACAATTTCCAAAGAAATATCAAATGACACGAGAGAGCCCTCTCTAAGTTGAGTAGGCTAGTGCCCAACTCTTAAGTAGGTTGAAATAGTTACCTCTGTCGTTTGTATATTCAGCCGGATAAAATTCACAGAGTGTTAACATTCTGGCGCCATTGTCGGGGACAAAATTGAAAATGTTTCCCTGGGAAAGAACGACATGGTTGAATTATAAGGTCTGAGAGCAACAGACACTTAGGCACATATTGGTTATATTCCTACTCTGGCAACTCCACACATCAAAAATCAGTTTGAAGGTGATTCCACTGGTAGAAGAATCCAAAAATTCAAATCTTCAATGGCGACTCCACTCTCAATGCATAATCCAGCTTCCAAAACATTATTCGCGACTCCACTTAAGATTTGAATGTAATTCAGAGACTCCACTGGAAGATGAGATGCCTTGACATAGGTATGAAAAGACATTATGGAAGAAAACAAGTACTTAAATTTGGATTTTTTCCAAGGCATTTTATTGTTTTTTATAAGTTGCCTCTGGTCCTTTATTGAACATGTCAAACAAATTTTTCTTTACCTATTGCATTCTAATGATGATCGTGAGAATATTGCAATTGTATATCCTCCTCTTAAATTTGTACATGCATATCATCATTGTATCACTGATTTTGATAAAAATATCCCATCTAAGCCATGTGATAACCATGACCAAGTTGATGAGCCCCATGAATCCAAGGATGATATTTCACCTCCTATACATGATCCAACGTCCTCCAAGATCCAGCGTAGATACATACCCTTGAAGCTACCCCAAGTCCTCCACGATTTCCCTCCAAAGTACTATGAGTTCTTACCTGTGTTTGACGGGGAACCTGTTGCCATATCAGCTAAAAAACACATCCAAGGGTTTGAGCATTTTATAGATTTGTTTGAGATTGATCATGAGGATGTTTGTATGAGAGCCTTCTCTCAATCCTTAAAGGGTGATACCAAAGACTGGTTTAAACATTTGCATCCAAAGACAATTAGCTCATGGGAGGAATTGAAAAATGTCTTTTTAAAGTTTTGGGGCAGGAATAATTCTTTGGATCAACATCTTACAGAGTTCTATGCCTTAAAAAGTCAGAGAAATGAAACTATTTTTACATTCAGCAGGAGGTTTTCCAGTATTTACTACAATTTGTCCAAAGAAATTCAACCCACTGAAGCTCCTTCCATGCTCCATTATGAAACTACTCTTCATCCAGATTTGTCTTTCCTCTTGATGGAAAGAAGACCTAAGTCCTTACAACAAATGTTTAATGATGCTCAGGACATTCAACACAACATCCAAGCATGTAAACAAATCCAAAATAAGGGGTTGAATGCTCAAGAACATGAAAATAAATATGAACAAAAAATAGTTGATTGGAATCTTGAGCATAGAATTGACAATATCATAGGTCCTCTTGAAGTTTCCAATGCTCATGATTTTGCAAAAAATTGTATTCCACTTGTTGAAAGAAGAGGTGTTGATTTAGCTTCTGATCCATCCCATGATAAGCGGGGGGCTAATTGTTTTATGTATTCATTTGAAGACAGTCAAGAAGATGAATCTGCAAACCAGTCTATTGAAGAGCGAGTTGATGTTCCAAGTTTGTTCTTGTTGGATGACATCGCATATATTGTTGATTTGTCTATATCTGATGAGTATGATGATGATTAAGAGTCTGACTTCCTAGAACAACCAACTGCATGTTCTCTATCAGAAAATGTTCCTTTTCAACAGTATAGTGAGAGCAATCAACCTACATATCACAGTTACAAAGAAGAAAATATTGAATCAGCTGAAGGAAATTCTTTACCTTTATGATTTTCTTCATTCAAATTGTTGAAATAAAATCCTAAGATTATCATTGAAGCATAGGAATGTGTGTTGATGCCAAACCACACTAATTCACTGGAACAAATTGGCAAGATATTGCAACAATCTTCTCATGTGTCTGACGACCCTGTTACTTGTTATGTAGAAGTCCTTGCCAATTCAAAATTGCAACCATTGGTCGAAGATAAATCTGAAAATGGGTGTGTTCAGAAATCCAAAGGAATTGAAAACGGTGAAAAAAATGAAGGAGGCTTTGAATCAGGTGAAAGAATATTGCCATTATGTTTTTCTTCTTTCAAATTGTTGAAGCAAAATGTTTATAATGTTTCAAATCAGAAATCCTCCAGGCATGATGTTGAATATGAAGAAAGCAGTGGACTTACAAATGAAAAATATCTTCCTTTATGTTTTTCTTCCTTTGAATGGTTGAAAGAAAATCATGATATAACAGAAGAAACATGGAAGTCTGACTGCATTCACAGTTGCACTATTTTACATGAGGAAATTGTTATCAGTAAGGAAGACCAACAACACTCACATGCACTAAATGATCATGTAGTTGATTACTTGAAAGGATATTCCAATTCGGAGTTGCAACATGTGCTTAACCACCAAATTGAAAGAGAAGAAGAATCTGATCAAGAAATTGTTGTTAAAGGTTATTTTCCTTCTCCTGAAACTAACATAGATATTCAACAATATTTTCAGCAAGACAAAGTGTTTCAAACTTGTCTTTCTTCCCCTGAAAATGACGTGGTGGTCCAATTTCTAAGTGGCCTAGACATGGATGAGGATTCTAAAACTTCATCTATGCAAACTCCAAGCAGCGAAAAACAAATGACATAGAGTTTCAGGAAAGCAACAAAACAATGTCTGCCATTTCTCAATCAGAGATACAAAAAGATAATGAAAAGGATGATGCACATGATATGGTTGTCATATTTGAAGATGCTCGAGAATGTATGAATGTTTTTGTTGATATGTATGGAATAGTAGACACACCTGTTGCTGTCGTTTCACCCGAAAATATTCCCAAGATGGAAGAAATGAAGCAAGAGAAAAAAACACTTGTGAAGGAAGCTTGTTTTTATGTCTTAGCTCCTAAAAAGGAAACATTATTTTATGTGTTTCATGATTCCATGGCATGTTATATGAAAAAGTTTTATAATCAAGATCTACAGAGGATAGTGGGTTGCAAGCTTAAGAATAAAGGGAGTGACAAATTGGTGTCTGTATTAAATATGGGTCGCTTTACACTAGACGATGTTCTTCAGCCATGGTTGGCTTACGTTTCAAGAAACTATTGCTTCCATACTTCTCAGCAAACCTGTCAGTTTATCGATGGGAATCAACAGGTTAAATCACATGAAAACAAGAATGTGGTGGAAGGGGTGAAACAAGATAGTTGTTTTGTGCATGTTTTAGAAGATCCATTTGCAGTTTTCTTGGAGGAAGTAAACAATCCAAATGTTCTTGATTTTTTGAGATTTGGATTGATGGATGGAGTTTTGAATGAATTGTTAAAAAAACTTTGGTACAAGCAAGTGCAAAGAAAACAAATAGTGGATAAAATGTTGTCATGGTTTGATTGGCATTATGATTTCACTTGATTTGCAGTTCATTTAAGAAGTTAGGGTAGGTAGGAGTGTGTGAATAATCTTGTTGGTCAAGCATTCTTTTTTAATTTCCAGTAGTATGTACAGTTAGATTCTAACAGTATGTTTTGTCCAACATCTGGTTTAGAGTAGTGTGCAAAGTTCAGTTTTAAAATTGACACTCAGGCTCCAAGACGTAACAGGGTACCCACACATGTTTTGAAATAAGCCTAATGAAAAAGGCACCGAGTCTATAGTTATTTTCTACCTCATAGGGGGGATAGCATCCCCAATAGGAGCCTATGTTATCACCATAACAATTTTCAGACAGGGTCGAGGTCTTGAAAATTTAGCAAGGAGCTACATAGTTGTGGAGGCATGATAGTTTGGAGAAGAATGGTCACATATAGCAGTGCATGGACAAATATATCGGAGACGCAGAAGTGATGGGACCCGACCAACCATAGATCTCAGGTGTCATAGATCAACGGTCAAAAACCATATCGGGCATTGAAATAGCACGAGAGTTATTTGTTCTAAGGCAGGCCGGGGAAAACACCGTGGTTTTGTTTCATGGTCACGTGGCGCCTTTAGAGGTACATCGGGACGAAAAGTGGTCTTCATAAAACCGTCTTCCCCAAATCCCCGATGTCGGAAGTTGCTAAAGCCTGACGGACCGTATATCTTAGAGCGGTCCAGATCAACGACCAAGATGCATATCAGAGATTGAAGTAGCATGGAGGATAATTTTTTTGAGGGAAGGCCGGGGAAATACCACGGTTTAAAAACGTGGACACGTGACGCTCCCTAAAGTATATCAGGGTGAAAATCGAGTGAGCGCGAAACCGCTCAAACACGCCCCGATGTCATGTGTTCTAATTCCATTTGAATATGTTAAAATCAACAATTCGTGTGGGGAAAGGCGACGGCCGGTCAAATCACCTCATGCCACTTATTCAGGTACTTTACGTTCGTGCGATGCTAGGTAAGCGACGCCAGATAACTAACTCAAAGGCTCATCATTCGAAATAGATTGGCCAAATGTGATAAACCAATGTACCTGCAGGTACTCTTGTCAACAATTCATGATTAAAACTCAATGACTATTTCTCTTCAAAATATGGATGGCGTTATTCTACTCCGGGAAATAAACACTTCATTCATAAGTAGAGTAATCTCAAACTGGATCAACTTCCTAATTTATGTGAAGTTAAGGAAGATGAAAACCGTGTTTTCTGAAAAACTAGGAGACATGGACAAAGCCGATCAAACAACATCTAGTGAACCATGAATTTCAACTAACATGGCAAATCCATCAATGAGTAAGAAAGAGAAGTCGATTGCACGGATATTAGCAACCAAATTCCATACTGACCCTGCGACAGAACCATAATCAGAGGTCAGACTAAATCCTATCATGAGGGATTTAATCATCAATGGAAACGTGGATAGGTGCTACAAACGAGCAGTAAAGAGGAAGTAGAGCAAGCGATAGAAGACAAGAATCAGAGATGAGGCAGTCGAAAGCGTTGGGGTAAATCAACCAGTCTAGTTGAACACTCTAAAAGAATAAATCACCAAGCTAGAATAAGTTCTCAAGTTGAATTGAGTACGTTTCAGAAAATTTTGGACATATGGCATTCAGTGAAAAAGAATCAGATATGTCAGACCTATTTATAACGCTCCCTGTAGTGTAGGAGAATAGTTGTTATGCGTTACTCTTTTGTGTAATCGATCTCTATCTTTAGACTATGGGGAAGGTGAGTCATTTTGAATCCCGCATGTAAATTTCCAAGGATAAAGAAAGTATGGAGGGAAGAAGGGGCCTGCCCTCGTTCCAGGTAGACTTTGTAAAATCATGGAGATAAATTGAATATATGATGCAAAAGAAATTTTTGAACTGTTTATGAAAAGATTCTAATAGGCTGTGATATGAGTTATGTCTTCTTTCATAGTGTGTGTTTCCCGTGTCTTTAAAATTCCATTTGCAATTTCTTCTTTTAAATTGGAGAGTTAAAAGTCTGGAATTCGTCTGATGATGCTCTAGACTTAGCAATTTAAATTCATGTGATTCTCTTCTCAACTATTTCAAAATTCATTTTAATATGGTCTGATGCAGTTATGTGTTTCCCTTTTTCTTTTTTTGCCATGCAAATTTCAATTTGAAAACTCAGACTCATTGCCTCACTTAGCCTTTCTCCTCTAGATAGTTCTAATGACCTGTTATTGCTTTATTCAATTCTGACTCCATAGCCCAAATGTCACCCCCATTTCTTCAGCAACTTTATAATACCCTCACCCCAAAACAAACCAAATCTAGCCAACAATTTCCAAAGAAATATCAAATGACACGAGAGAGCCCTCTCTAAGTTGAGCAGGCTAGTGCCCAACTCTTAACTAGGTTGAAATAGTTACCTCTGTCGTTTGTCTATTCAACCAAATAAAATTTACAGAGTGTTAACAGTAAGAATATCAAGGCTTTGTGATATGGTCCTTTTGAATTTTGGAGTAGGTAGGTGATAATTCCTACAGACTTAGTCTACCTTCTTATATGCACACTTACTCAGTCGTAAATGTAGAGAATATAAAACCCTATGAACCTTAGACTAGGAAAATGACAAACAAGGTTTCATTATAATAGAGTACTTAGTGTCAAAAGCTCAGGAAAAGTCAACAGAGGACATATTTTTACAAAAAAAGTGAGGGAAAAAATAACTCTAATAGTTTGGGTGAAAGGTCAATTTCCAAGAAAGGATGAATGGTACTCCAATGATAAGGTAGAGGGAAATTTTCATTAAATTCTTTTGTAAAAGATTTTTGGGACCTAAAACCTTCTAAAATGGGAAGATATGATCCAAAATCGATAACTATATAATTTTTCATCTTTTTTGATACTTTATGAGTGAAAAAATTGGAGATATTGACTTACAAAGCCCATTTTAGGGGTTGGTACTATTTTGGTGAATTGGAGCTCCAAGACTTCCCAAGCATGTTTGGAGAACTAACAAAACTTTTTGGAGAACTAACATTTTTCTCCACATAGATATATATCTAATGGGGACATTTTTCTCTGTGGAGAACATGAGCGGGATCACCTACTCGAGCAACAACCAAATCCATCTGAGCACCGAGTAAGTTGCTAATTACGAGGGAGATCACGGGTGACCCACAACTTGCAGTGGAGCGGTAAGGGCACCGCGTAGTGGATGTCCCTCTGTCGATTTTTTCGCAGCTCGGGTCCGTCCGATCTATTAGACGACCATCTGGATTGTCTCGACCATTGATTCAGGGACTCTAACAGACGACTCTCGTGGCAGTTAAGAAATTGGAGGGCATAAGACAAGGAGAGAAACAATTCCACGTGGATTTGAGCACCATAGGAACCACACAACTTTTTCACAGGAGGAGGGCTATTTTATAACATCTTTCATCTTTTTCTTTGGAGGAATTGCTACACCTTCTTAGCAACATCATCTTCATTCTTTTGTTACATTCACAACTTTCTTCACAAGGGGATCTTCTTCAAGCCCTTGTTCTTTAAGGCTACAATAGAATGTTACATCAATTACACGATGCCAGTGGCGTTTTTAAGCTACCATTTCACTTTAAAAATAATGACATGCACGGGGTTGTTAACTCATAACCTCCAACTAGATCAGACCATCGACTAAATCTACAATAAATTCTTAACCGTGCAAACATGAAAACATAGTTCTAAGATTACCATTTGGCATTACTGAAGTCTTTTTTGAGTTGTTCGCCATCAATCAACCTTCAAATCCTTGCCTCGAGTTGAATCGCTTGCTAAATGCCTTATTTTCCCCGACTGAGTGGTCACATGATTCACTTGGAATTCTCCCCTAAGTTGAATTAAGGATCCCATAACGGATTCCAGGAATATAACACGTCCCTGCTTGAGTGACGGACTCCAAGGATATGAAGGGTTTCATAGGACTGTTCAAATGAAATCCCGATGGCTTCCATAAATATAACAGGAACTTTTGAGTTCAAACTGCCACTTAGCAAATGGCGGCCAAAGCTGAACAAGTATTATAAAACCATGGAGGACAAGTATTATAAAACCGCATGGATCTTTTTAGTTAGACGGATATTGTTTTATCATACAAATGCTTAAAAATCCGGAGTTTTACAAAATAAATATTCCCTCACTAGGAAATAAAACTCTCCATTAATGGAGAAAAACCTGCTCATGTTGCCTGCATCATCTGCCGGCGGATATTATCATGGAATTAATATGTAGATATTATCATGGAATTAATGTAACCACAGGGGATAACATATACAACATTCAATTTACATGAAGCATGCTTGGACTATATACTGTTAAATCTGCCTCGCCTTTTTTATCTGAAGCACAACAAAATTTCAGGCAAAATGAATATATGTATATATACATACATATTGTACATGTATATTATTCCCAAAATCGAGGTTACAATTTTTTGGGTCGAGAACGAGGACACTCAACTACTTCTCTGCTAACAATGAGTTGCAGATTGAGGTTCTGGATACTGCTGGGCATCAGTTTATGGAGCGAAACAATTGAGAAATATGTCCTCGATGAAGCTGCTGCTACGACTAGTGCTAGTACAAGTAGACATCACAATCTTCAATGCAGAAGAAGACAACTTATTCTTATCGCCCGGCAGGAACTTATCATCCGCGCCCTTATTTTCGTTCAACGAAATGCTACTATCTCGTTTCTGCAGCAACATATTTTTCTTGTAGCGGCTTCTCACATAATCCTCTGCAATATAAACGTCCATAG